>VXBA01000586.1:1932305-2109269 GCA_013399895.1 Serilophus lunatus
CCGGGCGGCTCCGGGGGCGGCGGCGGTTGCGGCTCCTCCGCTGCCGGTACCGCCGCGGGGCCCCGGTGCGTGTCCTGGGTGCCGGCCCCGGGTAGGCCCCCGGGCCTGGGGCTGCTCGGGGGCCGCGCTGTGCGCTTTGGGCTCGCGGTAACTCCTTCTAGGAAAGGAAGGAGCGGCTGCTGAGCGCTCCGGTTGCCCGGTTCACCTCACAGTCCTACAAGCACTTGTGTGGGCACAGAAGGCAAAGGGGGGCAGTAAACAGCGGTAAAGCAGCGCGGGCTTGCGGTGTTTACTCTGTTGAAGGCAGAGGCACATGAGCCAGCTGCGGTCTCGGTCAGACCCTGTTTATGTCACTGTAAGAAAGTTTTCTTTTTAGCCGGGGCTGTAATCTGAGTATGTGATGAGAGCCAATTAGGGTGAGCGGGTGGGTGGAACACGCAAAGCAATGAGATAATTTGGATCATTGCGATATGTGGTGATGGCAGTTCACCAGCTGTTTGAGCTCCCGCAGGAAGTGTGACAGAAATATTAAAGAGGAATTTTGAGGGGGAAAGGGACATCAGTTTGGGTTTTCAGTAATAATGGGCTTATCCTCTGTGTAATTCGGGGTGCTTTTTGCTGTGCGCTGGCTATGTACAGTGTAAAAATGGTAAACAGTTACCGGCTGGCATGCACAAAGGGAACAGCGGGGCTTTAATGAGCTGCTAGGCTAAGCATTCACCTGCTCACCCCCCTGCTAACACATACCAGGCAGACACCCTTCAGGGGGAGAAGGGTCAGTCTCTGCTGCTCAGAGTTGCTAAGTTGCTATATTCTTGCTCCCTAGTGGGTTTTTTGGGGATTTGTTTGTTTATTGTTTTTTTTTTAAATAACTTATACCATTTTACGTTTGTATTTTAAGTCCTGTGTACTCGTGCTGCTAATGGTCCATATCTCAAAAATGTTACCCACTCTGCAGCTCTACCTTTCTTATCTTGGCATGACTTTACTGTGCAGCTTCTTAGAACGTAGCAGCTACCTCAGAAGTCAGAGGCAGGGTCATGCAGCTGCACTGTATTCAGCATGGGCCTTGGATCCATGTGGAAAGGGCAGGAGAAGGTTACAGGGAGAGTGGTGTTCTTCAGAAAGAAGGCATTTAGAAACATCTGCAAGTGTCATGAGCTCTTAGGTGGATATGTAAAGGCAGCGTGGAATATTTCACACTGAACTATGAGGGATGGATTCTAGAGGGCTCAGACAGTGAAAACCCGAAGAGGCTTTCTGACACGAGGGGGCTGGGCATTGTAGCCAGGTGTACAGGGAGGAGGCGTGGTGAAATGTGAAAATTAATTTGGAAAAACGGTGTGAGGAGATGCCGTGGAATCATGCAGTGCTTGTGTGGATGGACTTAACAGGAAGAAACGTAACTAGCTGGTAATGTGAAGTTGATGGATTGGGTGTTACTTTAGCTAAACAGAAATGAAATTCAATTATGCATTAAATGTTGAAAATGTAGCTTAAATGTTGTTCTTTTATGTTATTGCTAGAGCAGGTGTAATGGGAGGTGGTATGTGGCTGTATCAGCATTAGGAAGCTGCTTTTCCTGTTTTTGTGGGGGGCAAAACCAGGTCAGTAGTGGTGTAACTTTAGATTGTACTGTGTAGAAACACATACACTTCTCTGCTCTGAGTGGAATGGAAGGACTTTCCAGTAAAAATATATATACTGTGACTGTGCTGGATGTTGTTGCTTGGTACTGCAGAAAAAGCAGTAGAATCTATGTGGGTTTTTGTCATTGGCACGCTCTCAGAGTTTGTTTCTCATTATATGTTGCCTGAAGGCACCTGGAAATTTTGCCCCATGGATCCAAGGCTTATATGCTGTGAGTGTTATTGTTTCCCTTGTTGATGAGTTGAGCACCTCACAACTGTAAAGGAGAGCACAGTCCAAGCAGTTTTCATTGCAGGGGACAATATACAAACAAAGTTGTAAAGAATGAAGCAGTGTGCATGTACTGGCACAAACATAACCACCAGCACAAGAGCTGGGGGGGTTTATAAGGGCTTAGAGCAGAAGTTTGGCCGTGATGGCTGCTGAAGTGTTGACTAAATCTAGCCCAGGGTGTTACTCCTCTCTCTGTTTTCACTACTGGTTTGCCAGGCTGCTGCTGGGTGGGGGTTTTAATACAGGAGCTTGAGCTGTGTCCAGGCACTCTGTGTGTGTCAGGATTCATAACCTCTTGTGCTGGGTGCAGGTTGATGGGTGAGTGCTGGGACCTGTGTTTTAACTGCCTGTTGCTCAGGTCTAATATTTACTCTGCAGTTTCATCAGATGGATGAAGTGCAAGCTTTTCCTGGTGCTTCAGTGGAGAATTTATTGAATACTTGGCTTTAGAAGCTCTATGCTAACTTTTAGGTGGGGGTTTATCTCAGGCTTTTGCACGATTGAGATAGTTTTTGAACAGCTTTCCTTTAGACTTGAGTGAGGTACCTGTAGAACACCTTGAAAGGCAAAGCGTGATCACACTTGATTCCCAAGTGCATTTGCTCAGGGAGGGAGGGAGGAGATGATTACTAGCTTTGAAATGTTTGAACAAGTGAGTCCAGTCTGAGTAGGTCTAGCAAGTCAGAGGTATTGGATTCTAAAAGCAAAATTATCTCAGTTCTTCTTCAGAATCTTTATAAATATTGATTGAGGTTCAGGACTTTAACACCAATATAGATCACATAATTGGCACAGCCTTTTTCAGGTAGGGAAATAATGGTTTGCCAAGTAAGACAGTGTGTGAAAATACCATTTTATATCATCTGTCTTCTTTTTGTCTAGCCAAGAAGTGATACAGTGTATTTTTTAAGAGTCCACACTGAATAAAATACACTTAACTCATTTTTGTTTTGTTGTGGGGGCTGTGTAAGTGTATCCGTGTCTTGAGAACTTTCAGGTTTGTTAGCCAAGGCAATTGAATGTAAAATGCTGTGCTTGATGGGCTGCATGCAAGATTGCACAAGTTACAAGTTTTGGATCCTGATGTAATTGTGGTGTAGATGTACGTTAGTGTTTTCCTCTCTACGTTGTTTTTGCTATTTGAAGAGAGTCTGTGAAATACAAGTAAGTCTGTACAGGAGCTGAGTGACAGTGTAGAGCATCCACAGTTTTCAATGTGCACAAATCTGGGTAAATCTCAAAGTGTCAAGTTTATTTTCCCTGTGGCTACTCTAATGAAAAGCTAAAAGAGCTGCCTTCGTCGGAATGTCATATGTTTGCTTGGAATCTCTGTTATGAGTTCTGGAATGAAACGGAAAGGAGGTGGATGGTTGGATATGCTCATCCCTTCCTGACTTGATCAGCTGATCTCAGGGTTGATGAGAAATAAAGCAAGAGTCTGTCTGAACCTCTGTCTGCCATGGCTTTCATCTTCCTGCCTTTCAGCTGTCAAGACTCGTGCTCTGATGAGTTTTCTTTTAGTTCCAGATAAAGCATCTTGGATCTTTTGCTGCACAGCAAAGTACTTGTTCTAAAAATCCCCATGTGTGCTTCTCTTGGCCCTGAGGGGTAGTTCTCCTGTGCAGTCAGTGAATACAGCAGGATTCACTTAGCAGCATGTGTTAATGGGAATGACCTATTGACAGAATAAATTATCTGTTTGAACCTAAAATGTGGAAGATGCACTGATGCTTTTTAAATGTGATGTTTAAAGGAAAATTGTTAACTATATTCCATGTTGTTGTTTTCATAAGCTGTCACAGCATCCTGATAGTTTGACACCTCTACAACTTATTTATACATTTTTAGTGCATTTAACTGTTGTTTTCTGCAGCTGCCTGGAAGGTCTCCATTAGAAAAATGTATTTTTCTGTTTGTCTTTATGACATCGAGAAAATGTAATTGCATAAAGTGAAAAGAAAAAGCCATTTGTAGGGCCTGATCATCATAGGTCATGAAACAAGCACAGCCTAATAGAGCATTGGCATGAGAGGCAACTTTTGCTTTTCTCTCCTTTCTCCTCCATATGCTCATTTGTAGAACAGCAAATTATAAGCAAGAAGGTTAATTTAATCCTTGCCTTGAGCAATTGTCTTTGTACGTGCTCTGTGCAGCTTTGGTTGAGAGAATGGGACTTGGGATTCACATTCTGGCAGACCAGAATGTTCACATGGTCATGCAGTCTCTCCGATGCTCACTCGACATCAAATTTTTGTGTTTTGAGGGATTTAGATTTTTCTGTCTTTCTGCAAATGTGGGAAAGGGGTTAAAATGCAGCTCTGAAAGTCCAGGGACTAAGCAGAGCCTATTGATCCTCTCCCATTCACATACATATTTGATGTGAGAAGGCTGACCTAGAAGCACTGAGAGTTAGTTTATTAGTTTTGACATTGGGATTCGTTAGCTGTAATTCAATTAGAAGCACACTGATGGATGTGTTTGTGTGCTGGGGCTGGCAGCTGCTCTGGGTTCAGAAACTTACAAATCTAGTAGGAAAATGGTTTTGTGCAATCTTGGGTAAGATTGGTATTGCTAGGCTAAAAGTGACATCACTCTTGATTTGGTTTTTAATAGATTTCTCTCCGTTTCCAATTATGTTTCTAATTAGAATAATGTCTTATTTCCCATGACAGTTTAAAAATAATGCCAGGTCTGTAAAAGAGAAGCTATCAAGATGATTGAAAAATGTTTTCTTTTTCATTTGTTGGTTGGAAACCTTTTACCATCTTAATTGGATATGCAGACCTACTGGGCTACAGAAATAATTTCACTGTTTACAGAAGGTTATGGTGCAGTAGTTGCTAAGCTTTCTTCTGTCAGTGTGTCTCACCCCAGCACACACCCAGCCCTGAACCAGCCACCTGTGCATATTCCCTTTCTAGTGGGAAGACAGAACAACTCTTTGCTTTTCTATGTAAATGTTGGCTTTTCAAGTGTGAGATCTGCAGCTCTCTGTCCTACCCTCTCCCATTCAGGCAAAGGTCCTTCCCTTCACACCTAGGCAGGGTCTTTTGCGGCACCATTGTTTCTCCTAAAAATGTTCTCCTGCCACTTACCAAGATTTATGGCTCAAGGGGTGGATGTCTGAATAACCAACTCTAGGAGCCTCAGAGACCTAAGTTGAGAACATAGTTGTAGCTTAAGTCAAATAAAAGCTGCCTACAGTGAAAAGCTTGTAAAAGAGCTCTGGAACTGGTATTAAGTAGTTGCTGGAACTTTGAGGGAAAGACAGACCTAAGCCTGCTGTGATTGTGGATGAGGTTCAGGCAGTCTGGAATTGAGGCTACATCCAAAGCTGTCTCCATAGCTGCAGCTTGGAAAGCTCTGGGGTCTTAGATGCTGACAGCACTAAACTTACCTCTCTATGCATAATTTATCATGGCTGAGTGCAACTACCACAAGAACCTGCCCATGTTTTTCTGGGGCTTCTGTGTTCTGCTGCCGTGTGCGTAATTACCATTGGAGGTATGGGAGAAAGGTTGGGAGCTCAGGGGCATGAGAAGGGATGGCACTCCCTTTCTGCTGAAGTACCTCTGACATGCTGCAGTGATAGGGGAGGTTAGGACAGTGCTAAAGCTCTGTTGCTTACCAGGAAAAGTTGTAATTACAGATAAATACGTAACTGCAAGGTCAGAGTGGTCCTGTGCTTGGGAGCATCAGGCACGAGGTTGAGAATACATGGCAAGTCATGTGCTCTGACTCTCAGCCCCTGGAGTGGATTGTCTGTCACAGAAAGCTTGGGACCACAGCTGTGACTGTAACTTTGTGTAACATCTCGTTTTGTGATAATGATACTTCCTTTTTTTTCTTTAAATAGTATAAACAATAAGATGCCAATTAATGTTAGTAAAATCTTGTTCTGTTTTTAGAAAACCCTTTGCTGTCAAATGGGTAGTGAAATTCTTCTGGTTAAAAAAAAAATATCCTTGCAAAGCTTCTCTTTTGTGTTCTTCCATTCTCTTCCCAAAACTGAGCCACATAGGATGCGTCAGAGGCTGGGGTTCCTCTCTGGCTTGATTTGCAGAGCAGCTGGCACAGATAAGAGATGCCAAGGTGCAGATGTTCAAGGGATGAACAGGGGTGGCAGGAGTGCTGTAGGGAGGCTTTCCTAGTGTTGGATGCCACCTCGGAGTGCAAAAGCAGAATTTGAAGTGCTTTGGTAGGCAGCAAATTATACACATAAGAGAAGTTTTTATCAAAGTTTCAGGAGCTTTTTGTCACCGGATGCCCTTGAGGCTTGACCAGCATCAAAAGGGACTGGTTATCCATTTGATATCAAGTATCACAATTCCTCCAGTGATATTAAAAAATACATACTTTTCTAGATGTAAACTGCATTGGTCTGGATCACGAATCAGTTTCTAGAAGAGAAGAATTAAGAAAATTTATCCATAAGGAGCTTATTCCGTTTCTGCCTGTGTCTGGACTTTTGCATATGTCTTTGAAATGGGATATGGGACTAGATGGGTCCTTTGATCTGATTTCTTATCTGGTATAGTTATAAAGCCCCTACTGGCAGCTCGTGAGAGACTCTTATTATTTCAGTGCAGCAAAAAAGTCTTTTGTGGTCGAGGAGGGCCAGATATGCCTTGAAGAAAAGTTCAAGTTTTCTGAGCCCTTTTTGTCTGTTCTTTCCTTCAGGATACACAGCATGGCCCAAACAGAGAAGAAAGGTGGGCTGCTCCGGAAATCTTCAGCCTCCAAGAAACCATTGAAAGAGAAAGTCGTGTTGATGTATGATGAGATTTTCACGGTAAGGAGAGTTGAGCATCTTTTCTTCTAAAGTGTTGTGTTAAATTTTCTTGGTTTAGTTTATGCTGAGGGTTCTTATGGGGAATTTCTTCCCAAAATAAGGCCTGCACAGTGTAGGCACACTCTTCAGGGAATCCTATTGTCACGCAGAGCTCTGTATTCTTCTCTGATCCATAATGTTGCCTTGTCCTGTTGTTTACCAGAACCATTTGTGATCCATGGGAAGTCATGGCTTTTCCAGTATTTCTCGAAAAACAATTCAGAATATAAACAGACATCCCAGTTGAGAGCTACTTCTGTTGCTCCTTCTGTTTCTGGTAATCTGTGTAACCAGAATTCTGTACTGTGAGACCACTTGTTCATCCAGTGGGGGAGTGATGCTGACTCTGAGCTACCCATAGTAATGACTTTATTTAAATTCTGCCTGAATTATTATTTCTTATTTGCCTCATGGCTGTTCCTTTTCCTTTCAGACAGAGGACCCCAGTAAATGCAACCCTAGGTTTTGGGAGGAGCTATTTCTCATGAAGGTAACAGAATTTGAACATCCTCTGATTTGCTGCTGCTGTTCTGCCAGTGGCAGACTGTGTCAGTGCAAGGGTTTGGGTTTCTGAGATATCAATGGGAGTGTAACATGTATGAACTGCTTCTTAACCTGACAGGTCAACCTGGAGTACCTAGAAGGCAAGCTGGAGGCTCTGGATGGAGAAGAGTTGATGAAGATAAAAGATAATATCAACTGCTTGTTTCAGCACTGCATCCAGGCACTGGGTGAAGAGCACCCAATCAGAGTGGTCAATGCATTACAGGTACCAAGCTGGGAGACAGGGAACGCTGTCCTTTGCCTCTCATGAGGCAATATATTTGCTGCTGGTGTCAAACATCTTCTGCTGATTTCTTTGCTTCTGAGGAGAAGTGATGTCTACAGAGCAGTTTCTACTTGTTGTCTTTGGAGGTTACCAACATTCATAATCTCTTTACTCTTTGCAGAACAATAGCTTGTTTCAGAATTCAAGAGCATCTGGTAACAGAGGATGAAGCTTATGGCAATGAAGAGATGAGGGGGCTTGTTCACACTGCAGGCTGTCAGTTGAGGTCTCAAGAGTACTTACACTGTGTAGCTTTGTGTTCTACTTTCACCTGTTCTCCTTCATGTCAGATACATTTCTGAATTTCCATATGGATCAAAAAAGAAATAAACCTCTGGAGAAGTTAGTGTGAAATTTATAGAGAAAACTGTCCAGATGGGCCCCTCCAAATTGGAAGCTGTGAAGAACTGTCACCCAGAATTAACAGCCATTTTCCTGCAGGTTGTTCCTTATGAAAGGAACAAAGCTCTGCTGTCCCATGTCTCATATGGGAGATTGCTCTCATCAGCCTTCAAGTTTGATGTTCCCAGTTCATAAGCTGATTCTTAGAGTTTGGTGAATGCATTTGCTTCTCTCAGCTGTAGAAGTATAAGATATGAATTCCAGGTTTGAAGAAGTCGCCTGTAGGAGACATTGGACAGGCAGTGAGCTGGAAAAAGTTGATTTAAAACAGAAATTTACACCTCTGACGTACAATCTCGCATTGTTTTATTACTATTTTTAGAATTAGTTTGAAAGGATGCTACTACATGTTACAGTTATAGCTACATAGTCAACTTAGCCCAGCCCCAAATTCCCAAACTTGTATCCTGACTTTGAAAAACTTAAGGCAGGGCTAAAGTCTAGAATCCTGCTGTAAATAGGAACCAGGTAAAATATCCTGAGCTTGAGTTTTGGTCGTGTGGGTGGTTTTGCTCTTGAGTTGGAGCTGTTGCCTTACATCTTTTGTTTTGTTTTTTCCCTTTGCAGACTTTGTGTGCATTAATTCGAGGTGTCCACCAGAAGAACAAATCCACTTCTGGGTTTGACATCATCAACATGCTTGTGGGTTTTGATAAAGCAGAGCTGTGTATGAAGGTGAGGCCCTGGCAACGTAGAGGAACAGTTTGCACAGCAGCCATGTTGCAAGGACAGTGGTTTTTAGTAAGATGTGTCTATCAAGGTGCAGCTATGGGAGGAGATATTCCAGCCACTTGGTAAAAACAGCTATACTGAAGTTCCTTACCTACTAGTGGCACAAGGACACAAGGGCTCCCTGGGTTTGTTAGTAATATAACAAAATATATGTATTCTTTTCCTTTAGTTCCACGCTGTGCAGTTACTGTGACTAAGAAGTCTTAAATCCAGAAAAGGCTGTCACAGGCCATTAGTACCTAATAGTGAACCTCATACCTTGTGCTTAGTTCTTATCTGATTGTCATATCCTATGTTCTCACATTCCATCAGCACATATATGGCTTTACACTTTTTTGATACTCTTCACCATAAAGATGTTGAGTTTGGGAAATGACGAGTAATCAGTGATAAAGCTGAATTCTTGTATCTTTCATCTCTCTACACCACTGGCAATTTTTCTTCTTTATACAAATTGTATTACATTTGTGGAGAATATTAAGTACTAATTTACCTATCAGAACTGCATTTTTCCATTAAGAACAAAGGTATTACCTGTAACTTAGTATTTAAAAAACAATTTTTATTAATATCTGTAAAACAGCAATACAGTGTCTATTTTTAATCATAGTTTATATATGTACTGTTAATTGGAGGTGTGCTGCTTACAAAAAATCCTCTTTATTCCTATAAGTAAAATGGATTATAGAAAAAATAAAGCAGTGATTGCCGTCTTGCAAGCAAAAAGGGAAATCGTATTTTGTAGAGCTCAGAATTACTTTGTGAGTAGAATAATTTGTTCTATGTGTACAAAAATCTCTCGTGCATCTAGAGAAAACACTTGGAAAATGATCGTAATGTTATGCTTCTAGTCATTAAAATGTAGTTAACATAAAACAGTATGAGAAGCAGTAGTGTCAATATGGCCTGTGTAGCAGTAGTAATGGCTCAATTACTGGTTCTGGAATAACGTGGCTTTATATTGGTGCTCTTGTATTTGAATCTTTCAAAGAAGTTTTTGTAAAAAAGTAGTTAAAATATTTTAAAATACTACTTTTAAATAATGTGGGTGTTGTTCTTTAGAATCTGATGGAGAGCTTGGACTCACTCCTCTGCGCAGAGGGTTCTGAAAGCCTCAAAAGCTTGTGTCTGAAGCTACTTCTCTGCCTAGTGACTGTAAGTAACTGCCAGCTGTATAATAACTTAAGGGCTTATATGATCCAAATGTTGAGGGATGGAACTGTCTGAAAACTTGAGCAGAATGCTGCAAGGTGAAGCTTAAGAAGGGGAAAGAAATTGTGAATGAGAACAAGGGTCAGTCCAGAATATACATCGTGGCTCCACGATGCTAATTCAGACTGTTTTCATCCTGTAAGAAAAGTGCCAGCTGGAGCAAAAGGGGAGAGGCAGGAGGAAGTGTAGATTGGATTCACAGGTGGGGTTTTCTTTTTAGGGAAAACTATATTTAAGAAGTCTCAGATATGTGGAAAGAAAGGGAGGGGGGTTGAGGAAAGATGTGAAGTGTACAGCAGACAAGAATGGTGAGGATGTGAAGAATGAGGAAGTTGAAATAAATGGCCACTCATCAGCTCTTGGAGATGGTCAACTGTGAGCTATTTTAACTGTGATAAGAGATAACTGAGTGTATGGGAGGTTTTCACTGCCCTCTTCATGATGGGAAAGTTCTCAGTGGAGCATATGTGCCCTGTTTTTCATTTTCTGCCTCCTGTGTAGAGTGTGCAACAGCTCACTCCAATGACACCAATGTGTGGAGGAAAGGGGGAGCTCTTGATACATGAGTAGTGCTTCTTGCTAGAGAGAGAAGTGGGAGGCAGGACAGATTTCTTTTACTTCATGTCCAGGTCTGCTGCTAGTGACACCTTCACTTGCTAAATGTGGGATTCTGGATAAATGTGTACATCTGGAAGTAGAACTGTTCTTCTCCCAGTGTGTGCCAGAGGCAGCTCCAGCATCGATGGAGGCTTTGTGTGAGATTTTTAAAACTTGTGTTTGTACTCAGGTGACAGATAACATTAGCCAGAACACCATCCTGGAGTATGTGATGATTAACAGCATATTTGAAGCTATTTTACAGGTAAGGGTTCTTCCCTCTACTGCAGGGACTCTTCTTCCATAGTGAGAGCTTTCAGCTTTTTCAGTGCCACTGTTGTTGCTTCCATTCATAGCTCAGCCATACACGGTTTTTTTAACGCTATCTCCTCTGTGCTCTAGTCTGTTGTTTTTAGTCATTACTGATGAGTTAAAGTATTTCACTTAAGATACTTTTGCACAGATAGAAACTAAGCAGCTTTCTGGGCTGATTTCACAAAGGAATCCAGTGAGATTTTTTTCTGCTCTTTGATATAGTTTTTGGAAGTGGAGTGGAGCTTGGGAAAACCCAGAAAACTTGCACAGGTTACATTGGTGATTCACTGAGATACTCTCCAGTGCTGCTGAGAAATATATTTGCCCTTCGTGTTCTGAAGGCTTATGTGCATCCTTTTTGTGGTAGAAGCTTCTCTGTATTCAGAACTTCCTGGAGACACTGACAATCCCTTGACCTTAAATACCCTCCTTCAGATAAAACATAATTTGCTCTTATGCAGACACTTTATGAGTATGCACTTTCTGAGAGCCACTACAAGCTTCCTGAAGCAGGTCTGAACAGAACAGTGTGATTGTTTGTTCCAGATCCTGTCCAGCCCACTGAGTCGCAGGGAACACGGCTATGATGCTGTTGTCCTTCTGGCTTTGCTGGTCAACTACAGAAAGTATGAGGTAGGTGTTCTTCTGGATAATAGAAATGTCACTTCTCTCTGCTTTATTACTTTGGACTGGATTGTTAAGGCAGCACACAATAGAATTTTTAGCACTGTACAGTTTAGCATTTATTAGGGCGTCAGCATGGAGCTGCAGAAGCTTTGCCAGGTGGCCTTGTTATGTCTTGTTTTGCTGTGTCTCTCTGGTGTGCATATATAATCAAATGTATATGATATTCCTGCAACTCTTTTTGTACCAGCATGAAAGAAACTTTGCATGTCCTTCATGGAGATATTCTGGGGAAGGTCCATTTGGAAGAGTTACTGTTGTGCCAGACCTGTGTGCTTTCACATAGTCTCCGAAGTCAAATGAGCTGTCAGTCATGTCGGGCTTCAGACTGAATTTGTGATTCAGAACCTGACTAGCAGTTTGAAAGAGCACAGATCCCCAGAAGAGATGGTGAAGCTGTGACCAAAGAATGAACTGAAACATCACAGCTAGTATTTCCAGAAGTCTCTTTCTCTGTCTCTTTGGTGGATTCTTCTTTGAGGAATTTTGTTTATCTTCCTTTTTCTAAACCAGTTGTAGTACTTTGTGGTGTATTCCCATCTTTTTTCCTGTTACTCATTACCTTGAAAAAGAAACATTTTGAATATCAGAAAAACACCTAATATTGGCTTTTCTTTGGATGAAGCATGATGCTTTAATGATCAGGGTCTTTTTTTCATAAGTAGGAGTGTCTTAATATACTTAGGAAACAAGTGGGAAAGTTCTGGAATGCCACCTCTTCCACAGAATTACTAGGAGAGAGCAGGCTCCAAAACCTACCTGATTTTATAATAGATCTTGTTTTGAATTATGAATAGACTTTGAGAACATGCAAAGACAGGAGCTATCCTTGAAGTCAAAGTAATCCCTGTCAACTTCTCATTCCTGTCAATGTTGTCAGAATCATGAATTACAGATTCTGTTCAGCTGTCTGTGCTGTGGTAGCATGAACAGGAGCATGCAGTTTGATTTCATTATATGGCTATGAGGGAAAACTGTTGGGAATTATATGACTCAGGGTACTGATGAGGGCAGATGGGAAAGACCAGAGGTCTCACTGCAACGTTCAGACTGAAGGGTGGAGAGCTGTCTACTCCCATCCCTGAGGTATGGATCTCTGTGGACTAGGTTTTGTCTTCAATAAGGTAGAATAATGTATGTGAGACATGTCCTCTGCTTTTTGCTGTAGCTTTCTGTGGAGTACTGAGTTGGGATTGAGTGCTTTGGAGAACACTTTCCTAGATGTTTTGAAACTCTGCACCCAAAGGAAATTGTGCTGATACTTAAAAAGTACAATCCAAGCAGACCTGTGGAAGGGGAACTTGAGCTTGAGCAGTTCATCTGGCAAGGTTGAAAGCAACTCCCAGAAAGGTCTTACGTGACAGCTGCTCTTGGTAGCAGTGCTACAAGCAAAGCCAGTGGTAATGCAGTCCTAATCTTTCTCCTTAAGTAGATTTGTTGTTCTTTGGCCCTTAGAGTCAGTTTAGTGGTTCCCTGGTTGTCAGTGTATTATAGCACAGTTTCATGCCCCAAATGCTTTGGAATTCTCTTTTTAGTTAACTGTGCCGCAGTTGATAGGTTCTCTTTTGGTCTGAACTCCGTTGTTTGGTAAGTTGTGTTTCCAGCTGAATAAAATCTAGTAAGGCTGAAAATTCACTAGCTGACTGTGATTTTGTGCCTGTCCTTACCTGTCAATACCAGTGAGTTTTGCATCAAGATGTTCTTTGAAATTTTGAGGATGTGAATTTTGTAGTCATCTCTCAAATTCACTAGAAAGTATCTGAACATGTTTTCATTACTAGTGTAGCTGAGATCTTGGGTTGCTCATAGGTTTCTCTTCTAGGAATAAAAGTAATTTACATGTCTTTACATAGAACCTTTAAAGGGATGTCCCTGATTGGAACCCTAATAATTTTCAAAAGTTATTCCAACTACATACTTACTCAAGCCTTCAACTATATATTATGGATTTTTTTTTAATCCTAGTCCTGATTTCAGAGAAAATATTTTCACCTTGGTACTTTGGAAGAGAAATATAAAATGATAACTAAATAGTTGACTATATCAGGAAAAGTAAAGTGAAGTCTACACACAAGGCTGCCAAACAGGGAAAATGCAATGAGGAAAATGTTCATTTGATCCCTTTCCCAGTGTTTTAAGGGATGGCTGATAGAATAGCAAGTTAAAACAAAATCAGGTAGTGGCATTTAAACACTTATTGGTTGGTAACATCTAAGGCAAAGTTTATTTGTCTTATGTTCAACCTGCTGGAATTGTACATTGTGTCTTATGTTAGGCAGAGCCAAAAGAAATAAGTTAAAATGTGAGGTTTTCTCTTTGTGTGCATGTCTGGCAGCGTGGAGTGTGTCTGGCAGCGTGGAGTGTATCCAGCAGCTGTTTGTGTCTGGTTGTGCACTTGCCTCTCCTTTATATAGACAACTGGAGGTGCTGAAGAGACTTAAAACGTTGGAGAGTCAGGAAGTAAATTTTTTGGTTTTTGTTTAAAAAAAATCTTGTATAACTGAAATGATTTTTAAACTAATCTCCTCAACAAAAAGAGCAATTATTAAAGCTCCAGTTCCTTGCGAAATGACCCTCTGAATCTCTGAATGGTCAGGGAAAGGTCTTGCCAGGGATAGTTGAGTTAGTCTGGCCTTCACTGGTGTTACAGATGTGAAGACAAGTTAAGCACCTATGTAGGGATAATGTAGGGTAGCTTGTTTTTTTTCTGCTTTTTTTACCTACCCAAAAAATTACTTCCCATGGGCTTGTGTTGGAGGTGGAGTGTGGAGGAGGTCTCCCTCCCTCTGTCAGACCTGTGTGCTTTCCCAGATAATACTCACTTTGTATGGCGTGTCTCACCTGGGGGTTGCTGTAAAAATGTCTGGTAATGATCCCCCTGCAGCTTCATTTCTATGACATATTGTTGGCATCTGATGATGGATAGTTAATGGAGGACATCTTGTTTCTTCCAGATTCCAGGAGTTTGTGTCTGTACCTCACGACTTACAAGAGGACCTTAATGTGGTTTTTTTTGTTTGTTACCTGATGGCAGTGATAGGAAAAGACTTCTCTCAAGGGCTCAGAATCATGTTTTTGAGTTCTTTCTGTAGGCAGGTGGAGGCAGAAACTATTTCTAAATTTGTGTAACAGCTTCATTGACACAATTTGAAGCTTTCAAAATGCTCATTAACTGCTTTCCAAGGCTGTTTCATGTCTCTGTGTATTGTGGAGTGGCAGGTGTAATTTTGACTTTTCAAACCATTGCTGTGATGCCTCGTGAGAGGGGAGTTGAGTTCTGGAGCTGCAGGATTAGAACAGGGAAGCAGACATGGAGTAATGGGGTGAGTTTGGGTGTGCTTGTACAACTTGCAGGTTGCTGATGTTCATCGTAGATGTGCAGACTAGTGCTCATGGACAGTCAATGGAGCTGTGGGGCTCTCAGGGAGGAGGAGGAGGAGCAAACTGCACACCCTGTTGGCAGCATGGGAAAGGTTCCCATTGCAATGGGACAGACTTGCACTCTGACTCCATGGGACTGCCCTGTGTCATATAGGGTAATATAGTCCAAGAGTTACACTGGTTAGTCATCTCCCTTCTGCTTGAGGAGTTAGGAAGTCCTGGGAGGAGACATAGAAGGTGTCAGGAATGAAATACTTCAGAGAGGAATGATAAAAAAGACTTCTGCAAGTGTGGAAATGACAATTGAAAAGGCAAAAGGAGAGAGATCCGTAGGAAGCTAGGCCAGCTTTATGGCCATGTCAGCTGTGCATCTTGCTGCCAAGAGGCAGGAGGCATGGAGCATGCATCTTGGAAGATCAAGGGCAGTGGGAGTGGGAAAAGTTGTTCATAGGCTGGAGATGACAACAAACCCACTCTCCCTCCCTCTCTGATGGGATGGAGTGTATGACTAGGTGTCAGGGCAGCCTGATGGCATTGGTCATTGTAGTATCTCCCAGTTTGCTTATTCCCACGTCTGGGAATTTGAATAACCATGCAGCCTTTAATCCAGGGTAGCCAGAGGCCACTCCCAGGAAAAGCCCCATCACAATTACTGAATCACATGAGTTACAGGCTGGCCTCTTCTGTGAATGAGCTGTGGAGTGGGGAGTTAAATGACTGAAATTAACAAAACTAAGGTGTATTTACAAGGATGGATTTTAATCAACATTTAATTATGACTCTTGAGTTTTGTTTCTGCCCCACTGACTCAATTTAATTTCTGAAGGGGAGCATGGTTATACAGAGAGGGCCACATACTGTTACTCAATAGGAGCCTCTACTCCATCCTCAAGGAAATGTCTTTGCATGGTTTGTGCACAGCCGGGTTCACAGGTTGGTGTTCTGAGGCACCAGCAGGGCTGTGCTGCTGCTGGAGGCCCCTGACAGGCTGGCTGAGCTTTGGACTGTTCTAATCAGTTTCTTTTCTGATCCAAAGAGATGGATCCTCCTAAAGCACCAAATAGTTGAAAGTGGTGCTTTTTGATCAGTCTTATTTTTGACTTGGTGTCAAGCCATGGGCAAATCAGTCAGATAACTGTGACTTACAGGGCTGCAACTGCTGGATGCTTTGTATTTTATTCTTCCCATCTGCTTTGGTCTTACTACACAGGTTGAAATGTGGTTTGAAATCAAATTTCTTTTTAGTTTTGCCCTGACACATACAGACTAGGCAAACCAAATGTGCATTGCTAATCTAAAATGCTTCCTAAATTATTAGCGTTTATAGGCTTTTTG
This sequence comes from Serilophus lunatus, assembly GCA_013399895.1. Classification (NCBI taxonomy): domain Eukaryota; kingdom Metazoa; phylum Chordata; class Aves; order Passeriformes; family Eurylaimidae; genus Serilophus; species Serilophus lunatus. The sequence goes on from VXBA01000586.1 coordinate 1,948,547, forward strand.
TGTGCTTTGTTCAGTTAAGTTCAAGGAATTTATATTCTCTAGAGACTTCCAGCTCTCACTGGTGTAAACAAAGTGCTGGTCTCCAACCCAGCAGTAGATGAGTCTGTAACATTGTCATGCCTTCCTGGCTCCTTCTTCCTCTAAGCAGTCTTTGCAAGGTATTGCAGAAAGGAGATGGCAGAACACTGATATTGCATCCCAGCTTCACTGTGTGTTCCTGGTGTGTCACAGATAACAGGCTTGCAGGACAGCTGTTCCAGTTTCAAGCCTGACAGATAAGCTAACAGAGGGGCAGAAACTCCCTCTCTTCTCAATAAAATCAGGACACTGCTTGGCTAAGCCATTAAAGAGAAGGTGTCCCAGGGACAGTGACCTTAGCACATGCTGTGACTCCTGTTTCTTTGTATTCTGCTTAATGGGACAGGAGAGAGATTTTTCCCAGGTGGTTGTGTAAACTTGGAAAAATAGTATTTTTTTCCTGAAGACTGAACTTACATTTTCTTCCTTCCTTCTTCCCTCATACTGAACAGTCAGTAAATCCCTACATTGTGAAGCTCTCCATCGTGGATGATGAGGCCACACTCAATGTGAGTACTTGACTTGGTTCCTCTGTGCTGCTGGGGATGCCCTTTGATGTGTGGTGTTAGTGGAATAAATGCAAGCACCGTGTGCTGTAGAAGTCAGGTCTAGGAACAATGTTACTCTAAGGAAAACCTGTACAGGGGTTGTTCAGCCCTAGCTGTGCTCTTGCAGTAGATTAGGCAGCTCATGATTTGGACAGTTTGATCACCAGTTAAATGGTGGGAGTGGTTAAAAAGTTAGGTGTCAAAGAATGTGCTTAAAGTGGATCTGTCTATACACTGATTGCTGTGGTGTGCCGAAGAGGCACGGGATGGCTTATGCCAAAGATCTCATTTCAAGTGCTCTGGCACCTTATTTTACTAGTCTACAAGTCAATACTTGTAGCTCAGTGGAAGCTTGTACTTGAGTCAAGAGTCCTGCAACATATTTTCAGTTATAGCCACAGTCTCAGTTTTGTAGCCAGGCCTGGATAAAAAGTGACAGCACACAGAGCTATGTGAGGTGTGAACTTGGAAGCTGTTCTTTAGGCATGAAGTAAAAAGCAAACTCCATGCTAACGAAAGGGTAAGAACTGTTGTTAATTCTGTTGGAATTAAATTGACTTGACAGAAAGGATTTTCAGTAGCTGTGGAGGGGTGGAGGCTGTTTGCAAGAAGTCAAAGGTTACTACTGTTTATGGCTCTTGTTTTGAATTTTTGGATGTCTTTCCTTTCACACCAGCTTCCTTCTGGAGTTCTTGGTGTTTTAATGAGGCTTCTTGAATGAATAACCTCTGTCTGGAGGTCCAAGGAGAGGAAATGTTCTCTGTTGAACTTAGTAATTTGGTATACAACTTTATAAATTTTGATGTCTTGATTTTTGGTTTATAATTTTGGTTGTAACATAGCACATCTTAATAGTTCAGACATCTTCAAGGTAAATTTTTCATAACATGCTAGGCTATCTAGGGAAGGGCATCATTGCTATGTGTGTTCAGCCTGTGATTTTTCTCCCTTGAAATTTGTAATGTGAAGTTTTTTTAATGCTTTTTTTTCAGGGAATGGGACTTGTAATTGCCCAGGCTTTATCAGAATATAACAGGTAAAACCTAATGTTATGCCATGTGTGATCACATTCCTGTATGACAGACACAATAAATGCCCATGTGAGCTTTGCTAGTCCATTTGAATGCCAACTGAAGCAATGTAACTTAAATCTGAGGTACCCAACCTGTTTCTTGACTTCACTTACTCCAGTTCTGGCCTCTTCACCTGGTCCAGGAACGTGGGATCAGGCAAGACCAGGCCATGAACCATAATAGTCCATGTGGTTTCTGCTGGCCATAGGGTGACCAACCCTGATCTGGTCTGTAGCAGATGGTGACTGAAATGGAACTTTTCTGTGGTTACTGACTCTGTGTTCGTGTGGTTTATTACTGTTTTTCCAGTGCAGGACAAAACATCTGAAGTCATCTGAGTCCTTTCCTTCAGTATTAGCCCAAACTGTAACAGTAAAAACATTGTTCAAGTTTCACATCTTTCAGCAACCCCACTTCAGCTCTACACAATTTACAAATATATTAATACCCTTTGTGTCTTTTGTGAATTCTTGAAAAGGGCTTATAACTGTTGAAGCTTCCTTCATCCTATATTCTTGTCAGATAAGACTGTCTCATAGGGGTTTAGGTAAAATAATGCCTAGTTCCATCTTTAACCCTGAAACTGCTTCTTTATTTGTTTTGTTCAGGCAATACAAAGATAAGGAGGAAGAGCATCAGACTGGTTTTTTCTCAGCCCTAACTAATATGGTAAGCAAGGAAAGTTTTTCTATTCTTAAAATAGGTGCATTCATGCAAATTCAGCAGAAGGATATTTCTATAAACTTTGAGTTTGGGATGTGGGTTCTGGAGGCATGAGTTGAACAGATCCAAAACAAATACAACTAAACTAGCTATATTCTGAGGAGTATGTTATTGTTTTGCTGGGAAAGCTCTTTCAGAGGACAAAATCTCTGTTCTGATGTTTTTTTGAAATTGTTTGCCTGCATCATCTTCTTTCTAAAAATCGCCTTTTTAAAAAACTTGCAATCAAGTTCTTTAAATTTCTTAATCACTTTTGAACGGCTACTTATTTTCAAAACCAAATTGCTGCTCTGTTGACATGGCCTAAAACAGAGTGGCACAGTCAGGTCTGTCACTAGCTTTAGAGTTTCTTTACTATCCTATTTTACAAATCTGGGTTCACTGCAGCTGTGGAGTAAGCTTGCATCCTGCAGTGTGCACTGTACATTTTTGGAGGGGTACCTTTCAAAGGCACTTGTGAATTTCTTCCTTTTAAAGAGTATCTGCTGTTATCCTTGTTCAGTTTGGTTTTGCTTTAATATGAGATTTAATTGTAATCTGAGATCTGACAGGAAAATTGCCTGTAAGCAAGGATAGTTCAGTGTGGACAGCTGTCTGTCAGGAGTGACTTCAGTAGTGTCTGCTACCACTCTGGGGCAAGCATATAGGAAATTATCTCTGTTGTCTTCTCACAGAATGGCAGACTAATCTAGGTTGAGATTCAAGGTACAGCCAATTTCTTTCCTTTTTTGTGACTTGACAGGTGAAGAACTGATCAGTGACAGGACTGCGAAATAAAATGTGTTTATGTCTGTGCATTCTCTGTTGTCTGATAGCTTTCTCAAATTCCTGCTGTGCAATGCTCTTTCTTTCCATAGGTGGGCAGCATGTTCATAGCAGATGCTGATGAGAAGATCTCAGTCCAGTAAGTGCACAGGTGTTAGTTACATGAAGAACTGGTCAGCATGATCCACTCTGTCATGGAGCTCTTCTAATGTCACAGAGAAAACTAGAGGAGCAGGTTCTCTTGTCACTAAAATGGTGCCACACCCCTGCAGACTCTGGATTCTCCCTTCAGTGAGAGGAGTGCAGCAGGAAGAGTCACAGCTGAATTGCTTGTAATGAAGACTATTAAAAAATCCCCAATGGTTTTAATGGAGCATTTATAACATGTAATAGTCATGTTAGAGGTGGCACATGGGAAGTGATGGTACATGTACTCTTGTCCCCACCAAAATATTTTCTGAATCAAGGGGCAAGTGATGATATGAAAGGTTTTGGGGTCTGTAGGACCATGTGGCCTTACAGAAAGGATCTTAAAGGGAAAACAGTGTTTGAGTAAGAAGGGACACCTTCAGCAGGAAGGGAACAAAGACTGTTGTTGAGCTCTAAAAATAGTTATTTTTATGGATTGCTAAGTATTACTAATAATTGGAAGCAACAACTGGATTGCAGAGGCAGATTTTTCTATAGTTGAGAAAATTTTTTCCTACTCAAATAGGCCATGCTTTTGAAAAACTTGGCTTCTGGTGTTCTGATCACTAACTGTGCCTTTGTATCCTTCCCACAGGACAAATGAAGCAATCCTTCTGGCCCTCTATGAGGCTGTTCACTTAAACCGTAATTTCATCACAGTTCTGGCACAAGTGAGTTTCAGTGGAATGTTTTCTCATCTCTGTAGAGCATGTCTTTGAAATTAGAGGGTCAGAAATGGAATCTGTGAGAAGATGTTTCCTTTTTCCCCCCCCCTCGTATACTTATAGGATCAGCATGAAAGATCAGAAGCAGACCAGGGCCTGGGAAGCATTTTAGGAAATGCTTTCTACATGGACAGAAAATGAGTAGAGTTTTGAGGTCACAGTTCATGTTGGAATGATTGATTTATCCTGCTGAATGGGAAGGACTGCATGGAGTGCCTTCTATGCCCTCTTGATACTGCATTTAAGGGGAGGATGGAGTGAGTGAACTGGTAGGGATAAGGTTGCAGCTTTCAGAGCAAATCATGCTTTTGTTAAGTTAAGGCTGAGGGAAAGAGACTAATTCAGCTCCAACTTGGATGAATTGTCCTATATTGGTGTGTGTGGACTGTGTGGTGGTGTTTGGGTATTGTCACTTAGGGATTAATTGACATGTAATAACTGTTGTTTCAAATACTGTTTTGTGTTTAGACTTCCTTGGAGAGCCTAACCCCTTGGGAACCTGTTGCCAGAGCATAGCACTTGTCCTTGCGCTGTTTATGATGGAGAAACAGTTATGGCAGCCTTCTAAGTGGCAGTGGGCTGCTCCATCCCCCTGACCACAAACCTCTATGCTTTTCCAAGCACACTGTGAATTTGTGAAGATGGTTATTGCTGGAAGACAGATAATGAGCTTGTCTGATCTGATGAGCATGCTGTGGCTGGCTGAAAAATAGCCAGATGTGTTTAGGAAAACCTTCAGGTTTAGCCTTTTAATTTTGGTTTGTAGGTATTGCTGATAATCTGTGTGAAAAACGACATCAGCAAAACAGTTAACACCTTTCCCTAGTTATTTCAGGTCCTCAGCAGCTGTACATCGCAGGCTAGACACTTGGCATGATGGAGGAGACCTTTGAGAACTCCTGACAGTAGTGGTGATGGAAGAGGTTTGATAAGCAAATCTACAGTTTCTGAAGAAAGCTTCTGTTTCACGGGTGGTTAATTTGGTGGGGTTCCCTGCCTGTCTTTTCCAGAGTTATTCATTCCTACCACTTTTGAGAGATTTCTGCTTTTTCAGTTTTGTGTAATACTAAGTTAGCCTTTCTGTGGTCAAGATATTCCTGAGGAAGAGGGGCCTTTGGCAGGGAAACGAGTAGGACAGAAAAAGATCAGATAGAGTAAAAGCTCTTAAAAATAAAAGGATAGACTAGTTATTTATGGAAGTGATAGCTGAAGCAGCCACTGGTCAGTTGGTTTAATTGATGTGGAGGCCTGATGTTCTTGGATGGATTGTCTGTACTCCTTCATTTAGGAGAGGGCAAGGTAGGTCATGTCATATTGGGAAAACCTCATAAAAAAGTTGATGAATTCTCTTGCCTAAGTTGGTGTCCATTGCTTAGCACTGCATGAATGGCTCCCTGCTGCTGTGTGGCACATGGGAAGAGCAAGGATTCAGTTGTTTGGATGTCTGGAGTGGTAAGGTTTCTGTGTGCTGACCAGCTGTGAGTGCTCAGCTTTGCTGCTGGGTGGCACTCTTGTCTCTCAACTACCAGTTACCATTTGGGAGAAAGAAGGTNTTATGTAAGACTTCCAGTGAAAAATTGTATTTTCAAGTTTTAAGTCAGTACCTGTAGCAATGAAAAAATTGTCTTCAAGTTGTAGAATGTGTGTCTGCTTCCTATAAAACACATGCATTTATAGTTGCTCATAAAATGAGATATTGAAAAGTGTTGTGGAGGATATCCACTTGTGAAAAATCCCACGGAACTAACGTCAGAGGAGCGGTTCTATATCTTTCTTTGAAATTGTTATGATATATTAAAGCAGATGATACAATTATGTAAAAATTGCCCTATGAAATGGACACTTTGCTTGGCAGCCAGACTCAAAAATAGCACAGCAGATTGCCTACACTCTCACCAGCGTGTGGATGGATCCAGAGCCTTGCAAGGAGTAAAGTCAAAGCAGTAATTAAGCAGGGAACTATTAGCAAAGATGAAATGGGGAGAGTAACTGACAGATGGAAGCTGAGAGGATCGATAATGGTGTTGTTATTTATCTTATGTACTCTTTTCCTGCAGTGCCTGGGCTTTATAGTGAGACAGGAAAGTAATAAATTGCCATCATTGAATATGAGCAGGTGGAGGACGGGAGCAAGGAGAATTTGCTTTTAGAAAGAGACATGAAAGGATCTTGGAAGAAGACTTCAAATGTACATCCTTGGGTTGTTTTGCGAGGAGTCAGAAGCTATAAACAGTGCAGGCTTCTGCAAACCTTTTCTGCTCTACAGGAGGGAAGGGCATATTTTCTGTCTTCTGGGGAGAGCCACCACTTTCTTTACTCCACAGAACATGAAAATACATAAGAAATTTTTGTACAGTTTTAATTTTTAGATGTCCAAGGTCAGGAAGCATGGCCTGGCATTTTGGAGGAGAGGTTTAAGTTTCTCAAGACTTACATTAGTCATGTCTGTTGTCTTAAGAGTGTGGAATAGTACAAGTAGTTATCTGTGTTTCTGGGGAAGCTATTGACTTGTGCATTTGTGTTTTCTCTTAGAGCCATCCTGAAATGGGCCTGATGACAACACCAACAAGCCCAATTCCAATGACACCTGTCACTCCTCTTGGAACTACCCCGCCTTCCTCAGATGGTAAGAAATGTAATGATCTCCTGAGGGAAAATAATTTAAAATTGTAAAATAACTAGCAAAGTATTTTTTCAAGATGGCAGCTAATGAGATCAGTCTGGAGCAGATGTAACCTGGTGGTCTCTTCCTGGAGTGCCTTGCCTTACTGAACACGAGCAACATTTTTTGACTCAAATTTATTTCTATTTTGCCTTGTATATTGCTCAATGAAATTATGCAGATTTGCCTTTTGAAAAGAGTACTGTCTCACTGTCTGCATGAAGATACAGCCAGCCCATTAGTTATTCTATGTATTCTTTTATTTATGAATATTTCTAGTGTCAGGTCCTTTGCCTTGGATTATTTATCATTGGAACACATTTACAGAGAATTGCAGTGGATTCCTGCTTGTCATTAATGCACTTGTCGTCAGCTTTGAATTAATTGGGATTTGAATTCAGTCTGGGTGTGGAAGTATTCCTCCCTCTTTCTGCTTTTTCTCTGGTAGGCTTTGTAAAGGACTGCTTCCCTGAGATGTTTCTTTGAAATGAGATGTTACGAGTCCACATAAAGATGTTTTGAAATAATCTAAAATAAAACCCTTTCAATTTAAAGTATGGATAGATATAGCTTAGTTAAGAGAAGAAATGAAATGGCTGTTGTCATGTACTGTAATGGCATCTCTAGAGTGGAAGAAAGTGTTTAATAAAGGAACAGAGTCAATTTGAATAGGGAACAGTTTGGAAATATTTCTGGGGAAAAGCAGCCTGGGTTACTCAGTTGTATCAACTATTCAGGTCATTTGATACCCTAGTTAAGGATGATCCTCCTCGTGGATGAATTCTGTCTGGTTACCATGGATAAAAAAAGCTTCAGATAAAAAGTCCCCTATGTCTCAAGCCTGTGTGTGCATATAACATAGAATGTGGAGGTATGGGCATTTTGTGGGCTTGTGTTCAGCGTGTTCATTGCAAATATATCCACCCACACATGGTATTATTCAACTGACAGAATTTGTGCTTACCTCCATCTACAGCTTGCTTGCACTCTCTTTTTTTTTTCCTTTGTTTCATTTACCAAAAGACAAAACAAAATCAAAACAAAAACTATCCTGCCTTCAACAGAGGAAGCAGTCTTGTGAAGTTTGAAGTTTCCTTTGGTTTGTAAGGTTACTAAATTTAAGAAGAGAATCTGATCTTAATGTGCAGCAAATACATCAAGAAGCATTCTTTGTTTCTATTTACTGTCACCTTACTGATCCCTACTCTGTGACAATTTTTTTGTGGCCCTCAAGCTTTAGTTTGGTGGTCCTTGAGTATTGTTGTTATTTTAAAAATATGTCATAATTTCCCTCATTTTCTAAGGTCTTGCAACAGAGCTGTAAAATTTGCCTATCGCTGAAAGTTGGCAAGAGGCTTTTTGGGTTTGGAATAAAAATATTGCTTTCGTTTTCCTACATTAAACAAATGTGCGGTTGAACTGTTTTCAGGTTAAGTAACATGAAGAAATCCCTCTATAGGTTTCAGGCATTTTTATGCTGACTGGGATTAAAAATGGGTTCAAATTCTGGTTTGAAATTTCTCTGGCTCTTAGCCTTTGGTGTGGATTAAGACCTTGTGAAGATTCAAAATGTGTCTTAAAAAAAAAAACAGGGTCTGTAGCATGAACCAGGATGAGCAATGATGTGTTCTTTGGAGTGATTTCATCTTTTTTNGCTTTTGCTGGAAACTGTTGATCCATAATATGTAAATCAAGTGTGCCTGTCACCATAGTTATCTAAATGTCAGTTTGCTTACTGTTGTTAAATATTCATTCACTACGCTCATTGTAACAGCTCAAGAAGGACCCACTGGGGATATAAATAAATTTTTCAGACTTTTAGCAAAATCTTTGAGCTATTCATAATATTGGGAGTGAAAAAGCTTCCAGTCTTATGGCATAGACTTTGCCAACAGAGCTGGTACATTAGCAACGTGTCAGGAGCCCTGAGCCTTCAAGAGTGAATGGACTAAACCAGCTCATGCTTGGGGATGTGCAACCCTTAGAAGCTGAAAGCTCCACTATGATTTTTTTCATGTGATTCGAACAATGAAGTTACATTGATCTATTTGAACTGTTGTTTCCATGGGCTACAAGTTTGTATTCAAGGTGATTGTATAATCCTAAACTCCATGGGAACCTCTGCTATGCTCTGGGCCTCACAGTGCTCAGTTTAAAGAGTATTGAATTTTACTGTTTGTTCATCTCCTTCATCCTTCTGTGCATGCCCTTGCCCAAGTTCTAGGGGGTAAATAAGCCTTATTTGCCTCATTACAGGATGATGAGATATAAGCCTTGAATTGTGAAAGGTGTTGCACATTAAAGCAGGCTTTTCTCTCAACCCAAGTACAGTTGTGGACAGGATCAAATTACTTCCCCTCACAGCCCCAACGTAGATATCCAACAATCAAATAGGAGTAGTTCCTCACTTCTTGCAAGGTTCAATATCATCATAAATACCTTTTTCTTTCGTCAAGAGAAAAGCCTTGAGCATTCCTGAGGATAGATGGAAAAAAAGATAATATAGTTCTTCAGATGTATATTCTGGTTGTCTGCAGACCTGTTTTCCAGTGCAAAAGGAGCCCTATCTTAGGCTATCTTTATAGCTTGAGAAGAGAGAGGGCCTTCTGATAATTGTAATTCAAGCCACCTATGACCTCCTGCATGTGAAAACCTGTGAGTTTGAGCTCCTAGGCAGCCAGAACAGTTGTGTTACTGTCATGTACGTAGAGCTGAGAAAAAATCCCCTTGAACACTTACATCTAGTGCTCTGTGCTTGTAGGCATGTCATCATAGAATCCCTTAAACTCTAATTTGCTTCCCAGTGATTTCTGTTGAGGGCACTTTCAGCATCTTGTTTCTTGGTTAGAAATCTTCAACTTTGCAACTTGCATTTCTTTTTAGTTCATATCCATTTCTCATGCTGTTAACCTTCCTTTGGAACACAGCTCTTTTTCGTATGTTGGATTACTAACCTTTGTATTTAGGTGTTTCCCAAAAAGGGTAATCTGTTCCTCTGATCACCCTACTAGCCTTGCTCTAATGTTCTTCAAGTTTAAGTTCATTCTCTTTGAACCTGGGCTATGTATAATTATGGACAATGTTTGAGACAAGGTCTCACCAGCACCTTGTGCAGGGCATTAAGGTGTTCCTATTTCTGCTGGAAGTGCGTTTCTGGATGTGTTGCAGAACCGCACTCTTGGACCTTTTGTGTTGGTAACGTGTCATCTTGTGATCTGATCTTGTACCATGATTTTGTTTGCAGCTGATGAGCTCTCAGCTTGCCATGGAAATAAATCCCTGAATTCCTGACCTTATGGCTTGCATTGTTGAATTTTATCTTCTATTTATCTGTCCTTGTTTTCATTTCATTCTTTGTGTGCAGTCTGATATTTCTCTCTGCTTACATCTCCCAACTTTCTACAATTAGCAGATTTCACAGAATATTCTGAATTGGAAGGGACCCACAAAGATCATCCCCCATATGGGGATTGAACTCACAGCCTTGATGTTACTGCCACCATGCTTTAGATTCAATAGCAAGCAACTGTTTCTTGAGTCCAGATTACTCGCAACGAAGAGAAGTATAATCTAAAGCGATGTTTAAGGAATTCCAGCAGTAGTTCCTTCTCAGACTAATAATTTCTCCAATTGTTTCTCCTTCCCAGATCTTTGCTATACATTATATTCATGTATTGGTTCCCACTTATGTGCTTCACTTTTAATTTTTCATACAGAACTGTGTTGAGTACTTTACTGAAGTCATTCCAGACTGCCTCTCTGTTTTGGAATTTTTTTGTCTGAGCCAATTTATCTTAAATGATATCAGACTTATCTGACAGGATCTGCAGGTAAATATGTGCTGCATTTTTCCTACTTACCTTTTTCCACCCTTTCAATATTTCTCATAAAGCTTTCTGAATGGGAAGGCTGAGAATGGCCCTGTAGGACAGCTGTGGCTCACTCGTCAATAAAAATGTGGCTCAGTCACATGATGGAGGTTTGACAGCTCATAAACTCAGTGCTTCAGATGGTGCATGGGGAGTGAGCAGGAGGCACATTGTGCAATTAGCTGAGGAATTGAGATGGCTTCTTGTATAGTCTAAGGCAGATAATGTCCATTGTTAAGGTGTCAAAAGTACAGCTGGTGTCCCACAGAAATGCCAATGAACTGCTGCAGGTATGGAAAGTACATTTCTGCTCCCTGCTGGGTTGTGATGTATTTAGCACATGCTGTGACTGCTTTTTATTCTAGATTTTTATGAAGGTGCTCTTTCTGCTTCTCTTTTCTACTGCTTTGGTCACGCAATAATTGTTACATTATGTCTTGCGTGTTGCTTCTGAAAGAGAGACTTGAGGGGGAAGAATGGAATTGATGTGGCTCTTTCGGCACTGAAATTCCAAAATTGCTGAAACAGAGAATGGCATTTGCTGGGCACATCTCTTTCCAAATTGAGAATGTGTGAATGTTATCTGTGTTGATTGTAAGAATTAATTGGATGTTGGTGCAAATACCTTGAGCTCCCTAGGCTGAGAATGTTGACAAGTGCTGAAACGTCGGGCTGAGCTCCCTGGGGGGTGGAGCAGGGGTAAGACAGAGAAGGATATCACCTTTCTGGATGCTATAGCCTATGACTAGGGCAGAAGAAATGGTCTCTGAGGGATTGGTACCAGTATTCACAACAAAATCTTTCCTGGGTGGTCATGAGGGAGGAGGAGGTCAATTGGCCCTACAAGTAAGCCAATCTGACCCCAGATCTGCGAGGCTGTGTCTTGGTTCTCTGTATAGTTATTTCTTGTATTTGTATAGAATAAATGTGTCTTATCTGCTTTGTTCCAGTTATAAGCTCTGCAGAGCTACCTTTGGATGCTGATGTGCAAACCAGCAACCTGCTGATAACCTTCTTGAAGTACAGCTCCATTGTGATGCAGGACACAAAAGGTAAATGAATTCTGTGGATGCAGCAAACAGTGCTTCTTGAAGTCAAGGGGGCACAGGAACATGTCTAGTGACTCCAGAAATAGAAGTAAGCTGGAGTCTCTTTAAAGGAATGAGGATTCCATGTTTTGGGAAAATTAAGTGATTTCTTATTGCAAGATAAAAGTTACGAGACTAGAAGAGACCTGATGCTGGTAGGAGAGATGTCAAGTACGGGAAGAATCTAATAATAAATGACAGTACCTAACAACCAAGCCTGTCCATATGCAGGAGGTGTGAGCATATTTAATTCCCAACTGTCTGTCAGATAAGAAGTCTTGGAGACCAGAGAACTGTGTTTTTAAGAACACTTAAAAGCTGACATGAGAGGCAAAGCTCAGCATTAGGAGGAAACACATTCTTTTCCTTGGATATTTGATGGTTAAACAGGCAGCTCTGTAATTATAAAGAGGACAATAGTAGCTTACACTGCACTAGCAGTAATTTGCTTGCGAAAGTATCTTTCCATGTTGTGCTTTTTCTTTCTCCTGTAGTACTGTGGGGATTAGTTTCAGGTTGCTGGAGTTGAAGTATTGGTTCATCTCCTGCTCAGAGTACCCAAGGGTGCTGTTTTGCCCAGTAGTAATATGGGCAGGGCCACAGTGTGAACATAACAAGTGATCCTTGCACCTTGTTTTCATCCTATTACTGACTTTTGCTGTTAATTTGAATGTAACAACTGAATGAAAATTGGAAGGCTGATGTATCATAGTTTTGCAGCTATTACTGAACTTCATGACTGCTTGGCATTGAGTAAGGGAGCAGGCAGAAGAGTTTCCTTGTACCTACTAGCTTGCAGTGAAATTGCATTTGGCTGTCTTTTTCAGTAATTAAGCTAGTTGAGGAGAAAGTGAATAGTTGACATTAGGACCTAAAGGGACTTTGTGAAAATATCTAGCGCACCTCTGTCCTGATTTCACCTGGGACTCAGTTCATTTTCTTCATAGTATCTGATACAGTGCTGTGATTTTGGATGCAGTATGAGAATGATGTTGACAGTACGCTGATATTTTGGTTCTAGCTAAGTAGTGCTTACCCTGAGTCAAGAACTTCTCAGTTCCTCATGCTCTACCAGTGAGGAGGTGCACAGAAAGCAGGGAGAGAGCATGGCCTGGCTAGGTGAGCTGAACTGGCCAAAGGGAGATTCCACACCACAGGATGTCATGCTCTGTGTGTAAACTGGAGGATTTACCTGAAAGGAGGCAATTGCTGTTTGGGGATGAGCTGGGTATTGATCAGCGGGTGGTGAGCAATTGTATGGTGAATTGTATTGTGCCTCACTTGTGTCTCTTGGATTCTGTTACCCTCTTTCACTCTGCCAATGATTATTGTGATTATTATGATGATGATGTTTCAATTATTAAATTGTTCTTATCTCAATCCATATGGTTCACTTTTTCTTTCTATTTCTCTGGGGGAAGAGGAAAGGTATATGGAGTGAGTGAACAGGTGCATGGTACTTAGTTGCTGTCTGGATTTAAACCATGATAACTGCTCAAAACCAAGACAGAATCAAGTTTACCTGAATCTTGTCTCAGAGATGTTGCTGACAAGTTGGATGAAGACACTGTGATAGTGGAGCACCATCTTCAGGCTGTCCTTTTCACTGTTCATCCTTATTGTGAGAAAGCTTCATGTGGTTCCTGAATTCTTCACTGTGATTTAAATTAATTACTATTTATCTTCTCCAAGATAGATACTGAGACTGGATTATTTCTTTTTTCTTTGTGTCTGCCTTTATGTATTTGATGTCTGCTTTGATGTTTCCCCTTGCTTTTGTCTTTTGAGCTAAACCACATCAATCATTTCTATTAGATTGCGCACGAGGAGAGCTTACCAGCTCTCTAATTGTTCTCATTTGCTTTTCTCAAAGTCTGTCTTGCTGATTCAAGTCTCTGATAAAACAATTTTATGTTTTTCAATTTACCTTCTGCACTTATTAGTCACCGTAACATGGAAAGTCTACACAGGGCCTCGGGAACTGCCAAACTGGATTAGTTTCAGATGGAGTGAAATCTGATAAGAGGGGATTCCTTACTAAACGGGCCAGCAAGAGATGAGTTTATTAGGTTATGAGACAGGAGTTGATGTTTCTCTCTTTTCTTTGGTTCTGGCTTGTATAATGTTTGAAATTGATGTGGCTGATATACCTAATCTCCCTCCCACCACAGTAGCATGTGGCAGTGAGCTCCATTGATCAACCATTTTATAGAAGTGTGCCTTCCAAATCCATACTTATTAATTATAGTGGGTATATTCCTGTTTTTATGTTTTGATTATAGATGGAATGTTGTGTAATTATTTTCTTGTATAAGATCAGGCATGGAATAAACTGCCCAGGGAAGTGCTTGAGTCACAATCCCAGAAGGTATTTATAAAACATGTATATGTAGCACTTAGGGGGCATGGTTTACTGGTTGATTGGCAGTGCTGAGTTAATGATTGTACTCTCTGATCTTAAAGGTCTTTCCTCATCAAGATGATTCTATGATTCTATGTAACACCAATATAGCAAAAAGAATGAAAAATTCTCAAGGTGCCTTGAGACAGATGGGAACGCTTAGAGGGGAGATTGGTTTCTTCCACATCCAGGACTAGACAGTTGTTTTGGTCCTGTCCCAGAGAGCATAATTTAATACTGTATTTGCTAGATCCTCCTGTTGTGTTCTGCTCTTGTGTCAGTTAGAGGCAGCTGCCTTGGGAGAAACAAAACCTCTGTGTCATTTTTTCCCATCTGTGAAACAATGTTCATAGTGATACACCTACCCTTAGAAAGTGGTTTGCTTTGTTCCTTTAATGAAGGATGCTGTGAAAATACCAAGTGTCTGTGCAAGTAACTGCTTGCATATAGCTGCCCCATTGCTGCTGAGAATGCCATGGCACTTTGGAGGAGGGCAGAGTACTTGTTGTGAAACAGGAGCCTTTATTGCATGATTCCCAGAGAGAGAAGTGGTAGCAGCACCTACAGAAATACACAGAGAGGCCTCACAACGTGAAAATAACAAGACTCTTGTGTATCAGTGTTATTTGGGGCCATTTCTCCTGCTTCACTTGAGTACAAAACTTTACACTTAAAGATTTTAGCTGAGGTAAGAAAATAGGAGATATTTTTAACTCTCCCATTCCAAAATTCCTCTTCATCTTAGTGCAGCAAGATGAAATCGGCACACTTCAGGGCATATCGTGTTAGTAAATATCTGTCCCTCAGCAGCATAGAAAAGAAAACAAGAGGTGCCAAACTAGACAGAACTGCTAGCTAAGACCATTCTATCTATTTTTGTAAATTACCATGTACATACCAGCTAGCAAAGTGTTTATAAAAGAGTCACCTGCGAAGATGCAAGGAATTTGGCTGGTGCTGTCTGCTGATTTATATGAAAGTGGGTCTGACTGTTTCAAATTTCCTTCCCCTCCAAGTCTGACTCTAAGGCAGATGCCTAAGGTGACATATTTAGTAGTCTTATGCTTTAGAGAAGATGTTGTAGGTCTCAGGAATGTGCAGTTTTAAACTTCTTCAGGATTTAGTTTTGTTGGGTTTTTTTGTTTGTTTGATTTTGTAGATCTGGGAGAGTGTGGTGGGAATGGTTTGTCTTTTACACCAAACATTTTTAAATGAGCTTGGTTGGACAGTGCTTTCAACAACCTGATCTTACCTGGCCTTGCTTTGAGTAAGAATTGAACCAGAGGTTTGTTCCATCCCATGTTTTTCTGACTATACATATCTGGAGTTTTATTTAATATTCAAGGTTAAAATTGAGAGAGAAGAATTTTAAATAATCTAAGTAAAAATTGCATTCTCCTGCCTTAGTCCCTCTCTATTAGTGAGTCTTTCAGCCCTCTGATCGTCACTCAGGACAAAAGCTGCTTGAAGTTGTGAGATGAATAAGAAGTTGTGGAACACTACCAGGGTGGAACTTTCTTGGCTTAAAATGCTAAGTCTTTGCAGACTTCTTTCTTCCGTGGTTTTGCACAGAGCAAAGTAGGTCATGCCTCTCAGTATTGGGGTTAAAACTTGGAACTTTGTGCATAATGTCAGGAGTTGTTCTGCTACACCGTGCTGTGTGTCTGACAAAGCTTTGCTGCTTGTTTCATAACCCACGGCAAAGGTGATGTTTTTCTTTCCATCTTGTTTAAGAGAGGGAACAGTGTGTCTCTGCTGTGACAGAAAGACAAGGACTAACCCCAGTATTCAGAATATCTGTTGAAGTAAAACTGAATGAGATGGAAACCCAGCAGATAGTTACAGTGCTGGTGAAGGTTCAAACCTGGAACTTTGGTGCAAACTGATGAGAAATGGGTGGGATTTAGCAGCCAGGCTGGAGGGTGAGTGCTTAATGAAAATAGACTATTAGCTATCATGGGGGAAGTAAGAGTATGAATAATCTCTGAGCTGGGCTTTTCTCTTGGTGCAACAGCTGTCTTGCTCTTCAGCCTTGCTAGGCTTGTGTGGTTCACGGAGGATTTGTTTTTCTTTTTTGCAGATGAGCACCGGCTGCACAGTGGCAAGCTGTGCCTGATTATCCTGACATGCATAGCAGAGGTAGGTTTCTTGTGTGAAGCTGCTCAGCAGATGGTATGTTACAGGGCTCTATCTCCCTGCCTCCTGTGGAGCAGGAGCTGAATATCTGGTGGTACTGAGTGGTGAGGACATCAGGCACTTAATGTTTTGCTAATAAACCTGATGCAGTGCTGTTAAATTTGACTTGAAAATTGGATCATCTTGTTTGGGTCAGCCATTTCCAAGGTATAAAGAGAAAAGAGTGAACTTATGCCTTTTACTGTCTTAGTTATTAAGTGACCTTATGGTGTAGCTTTTAGATGAGTAATGTGCTAATGGCTTTCAGCTCTGTGCTGTTCATGATAAATACAGACTATGCCATATCCCTTCTGCTGAAGAAGGATACAAGTCTGAAAGAAAGTCATATGGTTGTAGGTCCCTACAAACAAACAAGTAGCAAATGTGGTAGTAGGGTGACAACGTAGCATCACAGAGCTATGTCAGCAGTCTTGGCTGAATATGTTCCTGTCTCATGGGAAGTATGTGCTAGTGGCCTGACTAGTGTCCTGAATGGCAGTTGTGTTTGCATGGCATTTGCATTTTGCTTGCTTGCAAATAAAGACCTTTCAAGATCTTAAGAAAGAATAAAAAGCAATGAGGTTTATAGCCAATGTAAGGATTCTGAAGTAATGTTTCTTCAGGGTGCAGCCTGAAAGCCAGCTAATCATCTACATTTCAAATTTTTCTAATTAAATGGTTTTTTGGCACTTGTTCTTCTGGTGGATGCATAGATAACACATGATAAGAAACTGTTTCTCCATAACAAGGGCATGCTTTTGTTCTGGTATTAAAGGGAGGATATATTTATTACCCATCCTGGCGCTGCATTGTCCAAAGAAGCCTCTTTAATTTAGAGGTGGTCTTAGAATGAGCTTTGCCTGAGGGGAGGAATAGCTGATAAACCTACCTGCTAATACTGAAGTAACTTCTGGCACGATGAGTCCATCAAAATGCCAATTTAAACCTTCATCTACCCAGTCATAGAAACTGATGTGCTGGAGAACCACCTCATATATTATACATCTGGTGCACTTGTTAAACTCTTGACACCATGGTGTGTGCAGTCCAGAGTTTGAATGAATGAAGGAGAATAATTGAAAATAAATTGCTGACCAAACAAGCAGTAGTTCAGGCTTTCGTTGAAGTGGAATTGTGATCAGGAAGGGTTTACTTTTGTGTGACTGGAGGCATAACTGGGAACAAGAGGAAGTTATAGGTGGCCTTTTGACTTTATGTGTTGGGAGTTTTATACTGAAACAGGTGATTTGAGAGGTGACTGTAAGGTGTTGCACTGTTCATATCCCTCCCTTTTCTTGCCCTTTTCAATAGGATCAGTATGCTAATGCTTTTCTTCATGATGACAACATGAATTTTCGTGTAAACCTACACAGAATGGTGAGTCTTTTCCTCCGGATTGTTTTCTCTTTGGGATGCAGAGACAGGATTTGAGACCCTGTGTGTTGAGAACTGTGTCACAGACATCTAACCTAGATTGCTAAGGCATGTGGATATACTGTGAGAAATGCAGTAGTTGGGGAATAATTTTGCAGTTGCTCTCAGGATGTATCCAGAGAACAAAGAGCTGGTTGCCCTGTCAGTGAATTCAGAGGCTTGTGTAGCTGGGGAGGAGCTGTGTATTATGAAGTCTCTGAGGAATTCAGTGATGGAGGGAATGTTCTGCCTTGATCTTCAATGAGCGTTAGCCTTCATGTGATACATAATAGCCACCTGGAGTTACAGTAAGTGCTCTCATTTGGCTTATGCTTCATCCTGGGTGGAGTGATTCACCTTCAGGGAGGAAAGTCTTTTCCCCAGAGCTTTTTCCTAAAGGGATCTGAGATGGAAGTATCCTTACCAGTCTCATGAAACTCTGTATTTACGGTCAACTTGAATGGTTATTGTAACTTGGTGTGTTCTGTCTTTGTGGTACCAGCAAGTTCGACCTCATCTGACAGTGAAGTTGCGCTTGAAAGCGTCATTGATCCAGGACAGAAACGAACATCTTACTTTATAGTAAACATACTCCAAGGATGCTAGTCATTAACCCCTTTAACAACAAACTTGCCATCCAGTTAACCTTTCTGGTCTGTTACAATAAACACCACAGCAACTGAATATTGCATATACTGTTAAGAATGCCAATCAGACTTCTGGGTCAGGAACAAATCAGTATGTTAAACAAGGGAGAAGAATTGCTGTTTGACTTGTTTTTGTCTCATGGTCTCCTCCCCTCAGTATAACAGTGCTCTCCAGTTACACAGCTAGAGAAACAAAGCCCCAGTATCAGCATGCTGAAAAGCTGGCACAATTTTGCTCCAGCCATGGCCTTTAGAATTAACATAGGTAAGGCTGCAGTTGGAGAAAAAGGAAAACCTGTGCTGATGATACTTTTTTTGCATGAAAACTACGGTAGTACACAGACTGTCACTTCAGGCTTCTGCTGATTTCTTGTCATCTTTGTGTGTTTGAAGCCAATGAGACATCGGAAGAAAGCAGCAGACAAGAACCTGCCCTGCCGCCCGCTGGTGTGTGCTGTGCTTGGTGAGTGTTATCAGAGAACCTGTGTGCTTGTGGTTCCCAGGGCATCCCTTCTTGTGCGATAGAAATACGAGGTTTGTGGCTTTAATGGAGGGGTGAATGGACTTAAAAGGAGGACAATTACATACTGAAGATGTTTCCAGTGGTGGAATGTCCACCTCCATACGTGGCTGCCTCACAGACAAATCCAAGATTGCCGCCCTGTAGCAAGAAATCCTATCTACATTTGCAGTAACCTTTGCAGAAGCCAGTTGGCCCCTTTGACATGAGTTAGTAACAATAAGGAGGGCAGTTTATTAATAAATTCAGTGTTTTAGGTGAGTGACAATTAGCCACAAGTAGATGATACGATGATGGCAAACCTGTAGAAAGGACATGTATTTGTGAACATGTTTGCTGGGCACTTAGCTGTTACTGAGCAAAAAACCAATAGGAATGTCAGTAGCTAGGAATGGCTTTGCCTGTGGATATGGAGGCATCGTTGAAAGCTTTTTCATGCAGCACATGATAAAATTGTGACTTTTGTTACTGTGGAGGGCAAAAGAATAAATGGGTTCAGAAATGGATGGAGCCTGGATTCCTAAATGACCTTTAAGATGGATGGTATGGAAGCTGTCTTAGACTCCAGCATTTTCAAACATATGCTTGCTGAAGTCGAGACTACAACTGCATGAAGAATCTTTCTAGGCTTATCAGATCTTGTGCACTCTTTCCCTAGACTGTTTTTAGTCAGTATTGAGTCATATTGCTGGGCTATTTGTGCTCTAGGAGGTTACAGCTCACAATTGTTACCACTGGCATGGGATAAGCATTTTATGCTGAAGTTGTGTTGAGCACATACACATTCAGTTATCGTTTATTAGCTGAACCATAGTAACTTATCTGTTTGAATTGTATTTCTATAATGTTTGCCTCTTATGCTCACACTAGGAGCCCTTAAGTTTTAGACACATTCTTTTTTTTTTGAACCCTGAATTAGTCTTAAGCAGAAGGTTAGCCTATGTTGAGATCAAACTAGGTTTACTTGCTTCAGAATTCATTTTAGGAAAAAATAGGTGTTCTCTACAATATCTCTTTAAGTAAACACCTAGGTTGTGCATTGTTTCCGACAAGAATAATTTTCTAAAATGGGCTTCATAATGGAATTTTCCAGTAGTGACAAGGCTTGACATAGGAGAGAAATTCTAAACATCAGAATTCATGGTATAGTCTTTATTTGGCTATTAAAGGGGAAAGCATATGGGGAAGCAGTGTCACAAAGCAAATTACAGTGCTGTACCCTCCGTTTCCCATAACTTCTAATTCTAGAGAATGTCCAGTGCTTTTTAAAAACAAACAAACAAACAAAGAAGGTGAAATTTCTCTCCTCTAAGCAGGACTATTGTCTGATAGAGGTAGGTGGGGCAGTTTGAGTTCCTCATAGTTTATGAGAAGTTAACAGTAGCCAGCTCATTACTTACTTTGTCATTTTCTTTTCTGTCAGATTTGATGGTGGAATTCATTGTAACACACATGATGAAAGAATTTCCTATGGATCTCTACGTGTAAGTGTTTGTGGGTTACTCATTGTGACTTCATTTGAAGTATGAATTCGGGTAGAATTCTGCTCACAGAGCAATCTTCCAGCTGAAATAACATTTTGTGGCTAGTGGAGAGCAGGATGACTTTTCATGAACTCTTCCAGTAACTTTTTCTACTTCTGAAATCCTCTGTGTGCCAGAAGATTGAAAGTGAAATGAATTTCTACCTTTCAGACTGTTTTCCTAATCTACTTGATCTAACACAAAGAGCTTTTCAGTCTAAAAGAAGTTTCATAACTCAGAGTCGTTGCAAGAATCCCCCCTTCCCAGAAGATAAATCTTGGTCTAGAAAAGGAAAAGACAATTTTGAAAAACCGAGGATGACTGACATGAGGCCTGGAAGGCAATGTGGAGAGAGAGGTTTAAGCCTGAAATAGCCTGCAAGGGGTAAAACAGCAATGGGCAAAAGGAGACAAGAGGACAGAGCTGCTCATGAGCACTTCGTGTGTCCATGGGGGCCCCTGGAATGCTTTATGCTGCTTTATCCTGGAGGGCAGAAGCAGGATTTAGGCAGATTGTTGGCTTTGCCCTGACTGTTTGTACAGTGCTGAATGTCCCCGAGGCGTGAACTGCACTATATTCTGTAGAAAAGATAAAGACACATAGGATGTTTTCCCTTAAGGTAACTTTTCAACATGTTCTGATTTTGCCCAGATAACCCTGCAATTACAGTGCCTTTTCATGGGTTGTACAGTTCAATTGAGTTTGTGAGAAAGGTTTTATTAATGACAGTTGCAGAGTTAGTTGTAGATGGGTGTACTGCACTGGACTTTCACAAGAAAGGTGTGAAATTTTTGGGCTCAAAAGTAATATCACATCTAGAAACCCCATGAGACTAAAAATAATGAGCAGTAGCAACCATCCATGGACATCTATATCCATTCATTTTGGCATCTTTGTGCAGTCCTTTCACTGTACTCCTGTCTGAAGCCATCCCATAGCAGACACTGTTACTGCAGACAAAGTGGGTGTTCTGAATGCACAAGTAGTGTCATACCTCTCTGCAGTACATTTAAAAGGTGACAATATGAAGCTGTTCAAGGGCGGGCATATTAATATTTTAAAGAGAAATCCAGATTCCTTAGGCTAAGGATGCTTTTTGTCAATTGTGAGTATTAATGAATCCTCAGCACAAAACTAAAAAACACCTCACCAGGATGGATGATTTCATAACTAAAGCAGTTTCACAACTAAAGCAGTGTAGTTTGTGAGTCTAGGCAGGGGTACCAGGACTGTTATGTCTTTTCTGATCCCTTTCTGTCCATGCTTTGATTTCACCCAGAAAGCTACTGTATGCAATCAAAAGATTTCAGTGATGACAGATGCATGCAGACTATTTTGCATTAACAACTGTTGTTATTATAAAGAAATGTTTTAGCCATTAGCATGTTCTTTCCAGTCAGTGCCTTAAATAATTTTTTTTTTGGTAGAGGCCAATTTTAGACTTACAGCCAAGCAAATACATAGGTGAAAAGGTGCTGGGCATTGTCTGGTACCAATAACATCAGAAATAGGAGGTCTCTCTCCCCAGAGCAGTTGCTGTTCCTGATCTGCTGTGGTTTGCTTCTTTTTCTTGGTTGAATTTATGAGAATGTGATTTGAAATGCAGCACTTACTGTGATGCTTAATGATTATAAATGAGGTTACCTTTGTTCATTCAGAGTTAGTTTCAGTTCTTACCTCAGTGTAGTATTTTTGGGATCATGTAAGGGTCTGAAAAGAAAAAGGTATATACCTTCTGCATATTTTTTTACAGCCTTGTTTTTAAAGCCTAATCTTGACCACTTCACTCCATTTTGAATAAATTCCATGCAAATTTTTAGAATTTGATTTCTTGGTATTTATCTTATGTGTAGTGTGTTTTATCAGTGTCTCTTCAGAAAGATGTCAGTAGTAATGAGACAATACGTTTCTTGAGAATAAAGGATTTGGGGAAAAAGGAATTTTTCCTTTTTGAAGCCTTCCATCTTGGCCTAACAAGTTCAAATTTGTATGTATTTTTGTCTTGTCCTTAATGATAGCTAGTGTTAGAGAATTTACTTATACTGTATATTTAATTCTGATGTTATTTGTGAAGAATGTTTGTCAACTTAAGAGTATGTATGAGTGCTAGATGTTATCTTACAGGATTTGGAGACCTGTTAGGGGATTCCAGAGCTTGTATGTGTATTGCTTGGTCATTCTAAGGCTCCACCTAAATTATTTTTTGAAGGAGACTGGAAAATTTGATAGAAGTGTCTTCCTTTTTGAATGTAATTAAACCGCACACCTCAGTCAAACCAAAAATCCTGTAGTTTTTTTTGACACTCCCATTTCCTCTGGTCTCATCATTTGGGCCAAAGAAACTGAGAAGCTCCACTGTGCTCGGATTTTACAGTAACTTGCAGTATCTTGTACATACTCGTTTTGTAGAACTTTTGAGGCTCTCAGGCAAGGATAGCAAAGAATGGAAAGTATTAATTAACCAATCAGTGTGCATTTGTAGTCTGTCCACAGTCTAATTCTTTCTTGTGAATGTTGGTTCCCTTTAGTTGCTCAAAGCCGTAAGTCCCATCATCCCATCACAGTCTTTAAATTTTTCTATTTCCCTGCTGCTGATTTTGGAGACATTTCCAAGTTTGATGTAGAATTGCCAGAAAACAGCATCATTAATCCTTTGCTCTCTCTTTTGCAGACGGTGCATTCAGATTGTGCACAAGCTGCTGTGCTACCAGAAGAAATGCAGAGTGAGGCTTCATTACACTTGGAGGGAGCTCTGGTCAGGTACTTTACATCTGCAATGACAGTCAAATAGGAAAAGCCCAGAGCAGTGGCTGTTTGTTGGCTGTGGCTGCTTGTTCCATTGCTACAGGGTTAAACAGCAAGGAGCAGTTCTGTTAAAACATCCTTATTTTGCTTCTTAGTTGCTACATGCAAATTGCCTCCTTTGGAAAGGCAGTTCATTATCATAATGATAGCTAATTTACTTTCCTGTCTGGCCATGATCACCATGGTATCCAAATGTCTTTGTTTTTCTGTTTCATTACCTGAGTTCTCCTTTACCTGATGGGAGAAATAGATTAATGTTTTATGGAGTGGTGTTTCTCTCCGATATTTGTGAGTATAAGGGAAGTAGGCTCTTGGGTAAATGGAGATGGACTTTACTTACTCTTTTTACTATCAGAGCTGCATGCACATAGAATAGTGTGTGGAGCTCTGTCTAAAGAGAGCAGTCTGGAAATGTCAGTGTAAGGGAAGAGAGGCTTTTAACTCTGACCTTTGAGTTGATGGTATATAGTCTGCTTCATGCCACTTATATCCTGAAATAAATAAATATGAAGTTTGACATAATCTAGTGGACATAGCTTTGTAGGACTCTTATATGATGCACTCATTGTGTGGGAGATCTGAGGAGAGGAGTAGCAGAATGGATGATGAGACCTAATGGGTGTTTTTGGTGGATATGGTGTGTTCTTCTGTTCTTATCAAGTAAGCAATGAGGTAGCACAGCTGGGAAAGTACAGTTAATCCCCTTACTGTTGTGGCTTAAACGAGAGCTTTATGAAAATTCAAGAGACTGTGGCCCTGATTTTGTGTTCCTGGAGCTGTGCTTGAGACCTAGGATCAGTGTCTTGCCTGGTGTAATGAAACTCCCATCAGAAATTTGAGAAAGGATGGCTTTTGAAAAAGCCAGTGATGAGTGGCTTGTGAAGCTGTTCTCAATTAACACTGAGTACTTCCCTTCAGTAGCTTTGCCCAGCTGAGTTATAGGTACAGAGAAATGAACTAACAACCTGAGTCACTTCCAGTTATTAAATTTTCGTCTTGTGTGACATGTGGCCCTTTCAGACTTTCGAAATTATTCCTGCAGAAGGTGAAGCGGGTGCCACTAATTAAGGGATTAGTGATTTCTTTTCAGTTGTTTTTCTCACAAGAGAGCCCCTAGAGGCATGGCTGCAGTGTAGTGCCAGTTCAGGAGAAGTGTGTGTGCAATGTGGATGTCTGTTGTGAATAGAAATTGCATCTGACACCATGTGTGATGTCTTCTTAACAGTTACCAGTGAACCAGAGCCATTTCTGTTTGGTCAGGCTGAGCTGGGTCTTTCCTGCACACTGGCAGCATGGAAGTTTCCAATAAAATACTTTTTTTTTTTTTGCATGAAGGTATTGTTCCACAGTTCAGAGAGCACACTGTTAAGGTCTTTCAATTCTTAACTTTTCCTATTGTAGGGGGAAAATATTAAAAATCCTTGCTAAGATTCATTATCTTGGAATAGTCTTGTTAGCTGTCTCTAATTAGCTGGTGTTTGTATAGTGCTTTGGAAATGTAAAGTGCCTCAGCAGCACTGAGTATTGCACACACTTTGAAAGCAAAGCAGTAACATAAAAAGCACTCAGGTTGGTTGGGTTTCTGTTGACCTGGAATATGTACACACCTGATGTAACAGAAGAGCTTCATGCTTACTATAGGTTACTGTGTGTCAAGGGATATCCTCTCGTGTGGGAGTAAAAAAACATAAGATTGTTTCAAACATTTTTTATAGTACATTGAGGTGAACAGAGAGATTCTTCAGTAGCTGCAAGGTGGTTTATACAGGCTGGAAGACCCTGGGAAGAATGACACATGCACCTGTAAAAGGGCACATCCTAGTTACTCCAGGTGTGCTTCTAGAGTGCTATATGTTGCAGAGTAAATGCTAATTGCCAGCCCTATCTTGAAATCTATTTCATAATTACCTCTTATCCCTGTCAAAGTTGCTCTTTGATTACCCAGAATGCTTTTTATGAAAGAATGCTCATTTCTGTGGTTTTGGTCACGGAGTTTTCTTGTGACAGAAAATTCCAAACGAGAGCACAGGGACTTCTGAATTAATTTCTTTCCTTCATATGACCACTGGGCTTTTATTTCTGGTGGATGAACAGCTAAAAGGGAGCAGCTGTTCACTGTATGGTCTGAGATCTCGGGTTGCCTCATCAGGTGTGCTTTACAGAAGGTCTTCAAGCTCACACTTTTCTTCTGGAATGACAAGATGTGTGATGAGTGAAGCAATGCTGCTGTGGTGCAGTGTGGATAATAGCAATGGAGGCCCCCCAACAGGGCTGAGTGGAACAAAGAAGTTGGAGGGAATTGGTGTGAGGAAGTATTGAAAGAAAGGGAGTGAGTTCTACCTGGCACGTAAAAGGAGGAGAGTTTTTTCAAGCAGAAAATTGAGTGGGAGCTGAAGACAAAGAGAATACTGTGGGGTAGGTAGTCAGTGTAAGGTGCGGAGGAACTGAGATAAAGGTTGTAGGTGGAAGCACAAGCAATGTATGGAGCCTTCTGTTCACTTGCCAATTCTAATATTAGCTAGTCCCTAATTAAGGAAAGCCACTCGCGTGTCATCTGATTGATTGATGCTCTTCCTTTGTGAGTGCTTTGTCTTCAGTATGGAAGGCCAGCAGCATTCTGAGAAAGTTTCTGCATTTACTTTTTTTGATTTTAGATTGCAATGATGGCAGAGAAAAGCAGTAGAGCCAGGTGTTTGGCATCTCTCAGGACACATACCAGACTTTTTATGCAGTCTATAAAACTTTAGACTTTTTGGGATATGCCACTATGTGGCACATTGTTTACATGAGATCTTGCTTCTGTTTAACTTCCTTTTGCAACATTTGAGCTCGAAGAAGAACAATATTGCTAGAGTCTTTGGATATGATCCAGCCTTGGCTTCTCTATTAGGATATTTTTTTCATACTGAATCGAGGGATCAGGACTATGACACTCAAAGCAGTGTAAATCTCTAGTTGTGCTGACCAGATGACCAAAAATGTTTAGGTGACAGAGAAAGATGCAGGGATTTGAGAGCTTGGGAGCAAAACTGACAGAAAGGGAAGTGTGTGGGTGGCAGAAGTAGTGTGTATAAGTTGGCTCTAGCTACAAGTAGTGTGAAAATCAATACCAAATCGGTATTGGAGCTAAACTGTGGAATAACTTGAAAAAAGTGCTGGAGAGTGAAAAGCAATTGTACTTTGATTAGCTTATGAAAGTGATTGGCAAGTGTGTTCACTGGTAGTTAGAGCAGGCATTAGGATCCAGAGATGTCTGTTGATCTTGTTTCTTCTTTAATAGCCCTTTTCAACAGACTATTCACTTCAGTTCCATCATCTGTGATTAGTATGCAGCTCTTCCCTTTGAGTGCTGTGGAAAACCTCCAGGTTTTTTGTCTGACAGTGTACCGTTGCTGGTGACTAGCCTGGAAATATGGCCAAGGTCAGAAACTGTAAGTGGATATGACTGTGTTGACCTGTTCCCTTGCAGACATTTTAGCCCATTGGAAATCTCTGTTATGCCAGGTACCTTATACTTTTTAAACACTGATTTATTGGATATCAAGTGTAAGGTACTTCACAGACCCAATAAGGAAATGTGGCTTGGTAACAGCCAGTTCCCTGCTGTCAGAAATAGCCTGTTGTGCCCAGTGTTTTTGGGCTACTTTGTACAGCACTTGAGTGATGGACGATGCTATATATATGTTGTTGTTGTTGTCAAGCATGTAGAAGCTATGCCAAAAGAGTTTTCATGAGTCATTTAAGCTTTTTATATAAAAAGACCTCATTTCTTCAACTCCTCCCACCTCAAAATTAGCAGTGCTTGAGCAATTCACTCTGATCTTAGGGGGTGCAGGTAACTTCTTTGCAGTTGCTATGGTTTGCTTTAAGCAAAACCCATGTTTAATGAAAGAGAAAAGCAATTCTAGTGTAGACTTATGATATCCAGAGTAGAGCACTAAAAAGTCTTAAATATAATAATGAATAATGGTAAAATTGCATTCAATTGCCCTGATAAATAATTAGGAATAAAAGTGGGCTTTGCCATTAGTAAGTGTTGAAGATGAGTTTCCAAATTATTGTAGCAGGAGCTATAGTTCCTTATCTCATAGTTAAGTTAATTCGATAGATGCAGAATGCACTGCTAAATAAAGGTGCTTCAAGTATGTAGCACCATCAAGAAGTTAATTTTTCTCCTTTTTCATTTTAGGATTTTCAAAGCAGACTTTTGCAATGCTACTAGACAAAATACACTTCCCCTCCCTCCCCCCATCTTTTTGTGGATTCTTCGTATCTTTTTGTCAGGCTCTGTATTTATAACGTGAGGATAATACTGCTTTCATAATCTTCTTGGGTGTATACTAAAGAGGTGAAAGGTTTCTCTGTGGAACATTTTAAATAAGCAATTTTTGAGGAGGGAGAACATTCCCCCTCCTTCAGTATATATAGCACTCTTATCTTTATGCAGTGCATATTTAAAGTGGTATTGCATTGTTGCTTTTCAGTCACAGAATAATAAAGCAATGTTGATTAATGATAGTAGTTGTTATCTATGCCATTTCTGGTTCTGAACTGTTGATCAGTTCTGCTTCTGATTTATGTTGCTAAACAGACTGGAAATCAGGTGATGTGTTTCCCCTACGTCTCTAATCCCACTGTCACATTCTGCATCAGCTTCCTGGCAAGGGAAGCTTGTCATCTTGCAGCTCTTGAAGAGGCAGGATTCATATCTTGGTGTACCAGACAGTCTCATTCCTGATAAAGTGCCTGATCACTAGATGCCATGAGTTTGGAAGACCATAGAGCTGCTTGGCCAGTTAGAAAATGACTTTAAGATTTTAGGGAAAAGATTTAAAGACCTAAAATTTGACCTTCTTACCAACTTGCAGAATATCTTACATGGCTTTAAAAAATGCTTTCAAGGTTCGGGATCCAACAGCACCATCTTCTGCATGCTTCTGAAGTCTTGGGAGTTTGGAGGAAGCAGTCATGACTCAGCTGATGGTATAGATAAAGCTGCTGTGGTCATTTCTGTGCAATGAGGAATTCTGTGATGTACTAACAAAGAAAGAAATATCCTTAAGCTGTGAAGGATGTTGAAGCATAAGAGAATGGTCTCTTCAGCACAGCATCTTCAAAGGTAACTAATAAAGGTCATGTGTAGGAATAGGGTAGAAGAAACAGGAGCCTGTGTGTAAGTGTTAATTGCTTTCATAAAATGAAATCTGGGGTGAATACAAAGAATGTCTGTCTGTCTCTGTTAAATGGTTCTACATGAACTTACTGTTTTGGGAAGAGATTGAAGTAAATATGTGAGACTTGACCTTTCAGATATGTTCCAGCAGAAATGCATTCTGACTTCACTGTGCTGCTTGTAAACTGTAAAAAGAACTATGGAACAAATGCTGGAGTTTGAACACCTTTAAGTCAACACATTCTACCTAATTTAGGCTTTACCTGGTGCTTGCCCTGTCGTTTCTCCATGCCTTTTGAAGAGGGAGGCCCAACTTTTCAGAGCTGCACATAGGAATCTCCATGTGACTGAGAGCTCCCAACCATGTGCCATATGCTATGGTGGTCATTTGGCATCTCATGAGTCCTTTGAATATGAGATGATGCTGGCTTTTTAGAGTACCACCTGACTGAGGAATGGGGCTGGAAGTGGGAATGATGGGCTCCCTCTGCAGTTCCCAGTAATAGTGGCAGCACCAGGAACTGAGGGAGGAAGCAAGAATGGTGTTCAGGCCTGGTTAAAGATGCTAGGGAAATAGGAGTTCTGAGTTGATGGGATGAGTAAGTCTTTGGAAGTGAAAAGGATCTTGAGCTGGGAGGATGGAGAGTCTAAGGTGAAAGAAAGGTGATAGTGATAGGAGGTCCTGTGTACAGGACCTGGGTAGGGTGAGATCTAGAGTTAGAGGATTAGGGAGGCTGGCACATGTTAGAAATTGTTGCATGATATGCAAAGGGAGTTGTTGATTTTTAACTCTCTGGAATGGAACTAATATCCTTTCCCTATTCTCTTTGCATGTCTTGCTGGGACCATTCTTTGATGTGGGAAACTGAGGAATGAGAGCTAGTATCTGGCGTAGCTGTGTATCCTGGGTATCTGTAATGTATTTGATGCTTGAAAAAGGAAAGGATGTTTTCCTCTCAGAATGATGTTTTGACATTTTCAGGCATGCTTATGACTTCTTTCTATGTCAAGAAGGGCATAGACATTACTTTACAGGTTTCATTAGCACCCTGAAGGCAGAGATGCTTACCTCTAGGAGAAAACAGAAATAAACGCCAACTGAAAAGCTTCAACTTAATGATCCAATTCATCAAAATACTAAAAGACTTTACTAAGTGCCTCAGTTAGATCAGTATAAAAATTGTGATTAAGCTGTTTTTTATGCAATGCCCTTGTCTATGGCAACTTACCTCACCTTTACTTGTAGATGAGTGGCCAGCAAGTTTTACGTCTCTATTTTTGGAACTGAAAGAAAATAGATAATGTTAACTAGCTATTTAGTAGGAAGCCCGAGGTGTTTACAAGCACTTGTACTTGTTGATTCTAGTGAAGTTTCTGAGGATATGGATTATTTCTGAAAACCTAGTGGAACGAATATAGTTTCTTACACAAACTAAAGGCTGTAACCGTTATGTGCCATGGAGTACTTAATGGGAGTTGGCAGCCTTAAAAGGTCCTGTTTTCTTTACCCGTAGGAATGCTTGGAACATGTGGTACTGTGTTGGCACAAAGTTGGTTCAGGAGTGCAGCTGTTAGTCCTGTTACCTATTTCAGTAAATTTAGGAAATGATTGAAATTGAAAGATATTTCTATAAAATAGTTTTTGTTTGTAGTTATGGTGTGTGTTGTATTCACTGATTTATTTAATTTGTATTCCTGGCAGCGCTGCCGTGTTGCCCAGAAAAGAAAACCCCAGTCCCGTTTTACAATGCCCACTTACAGGCAGAAACACATCTGAAGGTCAGAAGAAAGACTGCAAATATCTACTCCTGCTCTTCTGCTGCCATTCTCATCAGGGGGTGAATTCCATGTTAACATTCCCACATTCCTTCAACCAAAGCTAGAATATTTTGTGGTAAGAGCACACAGCCATTTGGTGAGATGTCCCAGTGTAAATCTCTTAAAAGCACATTGTGTAAGAAATGGAAAAACTCAGTGACTTTCTTATAAAAGAGGATCTTCTAAATTCCCTGCGTAGGTCATTTTTTAGGAAGTATCTGTTTTTACTTAAATCTTAGTGTTCTATTACTTAATTCTAGTCACCTTTACTTTGTGTTAACATATTTTAACACTGATAATAAAGAGTTTGGCCTTGGTAGCCGATGGACAGAAAAAGAATAACACAAGATTTGTGGCTGTTGATGATTACCTGATGAGATCAGGATGAGAATTCATCAACATAGCCTTGCTTAGATGAGTACAAAGGGAATTTAGTCATTTGCATGGACAGAAGTCTGGTAACCTTTTGGTCACCCTGGCTCAGCTTGGTAGGTCTCATCTGGATATGTTGCTCTGTCCCGCAAATTACTTTTTAAATAAAGTTAGCAAACACTGGAGAATTTGATTGTGAATCTCTAACAGTTTGCTGATCATAGTGACCTAGTGGAGATAGTGTGAAAATTTCTCCTGGGAAACGGTCCCATTGATGGTAGAAGTGTTACAGTCAGCTGTTCACAGCTGATTCTTTGTCTGCACTGAGGTGTTGCAGCATTCAGAATGCAGTGATTTAGCCCTGCTCCCTTTTTGTTTTCAAGCGGCTGACTCCTGGGTTCTTCCCCTTGCTGTCTTTCTGTGTCCTCACACAATGTTTCTGCTCTTTCTCCAGATTCTCCTCCTTTTCTGTTTAAAAACCCTGTGCAAAAATTTGCAACCTTTTCGAGACTACTATTTAATTAACAGTGTGAACCTATACTGTCAGGCAAAACAGAATCCAGCTCAATACTTCCCTTTCCTCTAAAGAGGAATGAAGCTTGTGGGTGTGTGCTTTTTTAAAGAAAAAAAATCATATTGTTCATCTGAGCTTTAGCTGAAGTTGGAAAATTTGTGTTCTTTCTTATTGCTTGCTGGATTGCCATCATGCAGCATTGCTCTGTCATCAGCAATCAGCATTTCCATTAAGCTTGCAATTTTCACACTGTTGGCTCCATTTAGGTGGGAACAGTGAGTACTGGGGATGGGGGCTATATAAAGAAAGTAAAGGGTTGGAAGTGAAGTGGCCTGCTCGACTGATCCTGGGAGCGATGGGTTATGCCAGCATGTGTTCCAGCCCTCTGGCAAAGCTGTTGATTCTCATTAAGGAAACAGGCTGCTTCTATGCTTGTACCCTGGGAGTCGTGGGGAGAAGTGGGAACAGCTGCAGAGTGTTGGTGCTGCGGAGTCTGCCAGTAGCCAGCTGCTTTCTGCCATGGAGCTTTGGTGGCTGGGAGGAGGGACCTGGCAGTGCCTGTGGCAGCAAGCAGGGAGGCAGCCTGGCTGTGGTTAGAGGAGCGTCCAGACAGGTAATTGTTAAAGCAGAATGAGGTGCTCCCTCCTGATCAAAGCATGTTGACTAGTAATGTTGACAGGGCTTTTATTGCTTCCCCTGCTCCCCTGAGAAGGGACTGCAGCATTGGTGCAACAGTCTTGTTTTCTAGCGCTTTAGCTGATTGACAGGAAGCTGCGAGTGCTATCCCTGAGTAATTGGTTCACTTGTCCAAGAATTCTGGGATAGTTTGTGCCTCGGGGAGTTCTGGTGCATTAGTTTGCAATAGCAATGTAACTATTTCTTGGACACGCTTGCTATTTCTACAGCTCTATCTGGAAACTACCTCTGTTGGTTCTTTCCTGTCAAACCCAATCTGTAGATACTTATCTCCTGCTGAATTTGTTTTGATCACTGTTCTGCTGAGTGCCTGCCAATGCTGAATGTAGCCAGATCTGCACCCTGTTAACACTCAGGTCATCTCAGTATGTCATATTTCAGCCTTTTGCTTCCTAATTCTGAATGGCCTTTCAGGTACAGCAATTACTACAGGTGATTACTGTGTTTGAGGGTGTCTTCTGCTCATAGCTGCACAGTAGGCTATATGGTTATCCTAGCTTAGCCCTTATGACTTCCAATCTGGAACAAGAGACTCATCTGGCCCATGGTTACGGTATTGTTGTATTGTGAGAATCTGTTATTTCCACATTCTGTGCTGTAGTTTCCCTCATGTAAGGGAATCATGTGAAATTTTGGAATCTGGAAGAGCATTATGAGAAAGCATTGGTTGGACTATTACTTTTCAATGGGCATTTGTCAGAGACAGAGCATTGTGCATAGAAGGGCCTTTTGTCTGGCCAGGTACAGCCAGGGCTCTTCTTATCGCTCCATTGATGCTTCCAGTGCTGTTGCAGATAGAATGTTTTCTCTTTTATGCTTGAGGAATTGAAGCACAGAAAGACCAATGCTGCTTCCTGAAGAATTGAATCCACTTCCTTCTCAGTTCCAGTCTAGTGCACTAAACCTTACCAGATCTGGCTTACCATGTGCTGCAGTGAGTGGAAGGGACCTTCCCTTGAGAGTATGTGTATGTGAGCAGGCTGGGCTATGGAAGGTCTGGGGTGGTTGCTGTGCTGCCGAGGCACTCACAGACAGGTAATTTTTCTGCAGCATGGAAGCGTTGCCCAGATGTCATCATCAGCTACCTTCTAGTGACATGTGAGTGGGGATCCTTCTAAGGGTGTTGAGATTTGAGATGCTGAAAGGAAGATACTGAATTTACTGTTGGTACAACAGTAACTTCTAGAGGGAATGGGAAAATCACCGTTCTTCCCAATGTGCCCTGAAAGTTGAAGGGTAGAAAATTGGAGAATTTTAGTAGAGGACAGGATCCTATTAATTGATGTTATACTGCAGCTGAGGAGCCCTTGCATCTCTCTTTCTCCCTTTCTCCTTTGTTAAGGGACATTATATGCCCCATTAGAAGATTTTTGACCTGTAAGTGCAGCAGATGCGTGACAGAGGCCTCCATACTGTGCTCAACCCATCCAAGCTCTCATTGATGTGTGTCTCAGGGCTGTTCTCTTCTGCTCCGTTGTGCAATGACACATCAGAGCCTTCCGATGCTCTTGGCAGAGTCTGTGCTACATTCTGACTTGCCCAAGGGATGGTACTACTAGTTCTTTTTTTCCCTTTTCTCTTAACCTGCCTCCACAATCCTGTTGCATTACACATGATCGAAACAGTGAACACTTAGACACTAAATAAAACAAAAACTTTGCATGAATCCCAGTTCAGCTGGGACTGAATATGCTTCTGTTTGAAACAAGGCGTACGAGGAGAGAAGGTAAATCTTCTACAGGAATAGGGGAAGAACTGAGTGAAGGGTGTCTGTCCATAACAGGAATTGCCTCCTTTCTGGTAGAAGAGAGATGTTGGCTGCCCACAATCTTCTCACAGATGATTGGCTTGAGGGAGGGCAGCAAATAATTGAGCAGGAAGGAGCACTGCTGCTCCTTGGCAGACAGACCGGCCGCAAGAGCCGATAAGGGAAAGTAAATGTCTTCAAAAGCAGCTGTGCAGTGGAGGAGCTAAGAGCCTCTTTCACTGCAGTCATTTTAATTTAAAATGTAGGGAGAGTATCTGCAAAAGCTGGTGATGTCACTTTTCATCCTTTGGCTATAATAATCCTTAGAAGAAAAAATTGCCTAAAATTCAACCTGTGTGCTTTACACCACCTTAACATACAGCCAATCATATGGCTCTGTGTCCACTCAGCATGCTTTTCTACTTGGTTTTGAAGCTCTAAAAGTAGGTGTTCAAAGCAGTGTTCTCTTCTTGATGATTTAAGAAGCGTAGCCAGTGCACTCAGCTCAGGTCAAAAAATGAGGAGCTTGCATGAAAATACTGATGGCTGCTTGTTTAATTTAGTTAGAGCCTCCTGCTTTTTTGATAAAGAAGTTCTAATGACAGTGTTTTATTGTGAAATTATGGATGTTTCAAGAATCATCATAATGGGTGTATTGGGTCCTGCTAAGGGATGTCAAAGACAGGTATCTTTAGTGGGGAGGGTGTAGAAAGGCTGTAGAGGCTATTGCAAAAATGCTGCTGTTTTCCTGTTCATGATGAAATAAGTCTCATGCCCAAACCATCCATCACTGTTAAATCCTGGAGCACAATTTGGGATAATGTGGTTGAGCCCAAGCAAGGGTCACAGTGCTGTCTGCCTGTGCAGCTGAGAGATTGAACTATTCCTCTGTTGGGAAAATAAATGGATAATTTCCTGGCTAGTGTGAGAGGGCAGCCTGCGAATGGGGTACAAGAGGCGACCAGTTGATTGCAGCAGGGGAAAAGTGACACATCTGGTTTGGCTTCAGGTTGCTCAGGAGTAGTAGCATCACTGCCCTGTTGGAGCTCAGGGGCAGAGGGGCTGTTAAGTCAGTTGGGCATTTCCTCTTAAAAGTTTGTGTGTGTAATTGTTGCTGAAGGGCACTGGGTGTATGAAGCTGGATCTAAAAGTTGTTCATTCTGAAAACTCCAGGGCATAGCTGTCCTCATTTTCAGTACAGGATCTGCCTTACAAGCAAACTACAGAGACACAGGAAAGAGATTTAAGAGTTTGTGTTTGACAGTGATCGTGTTCCTTAGAGCCACTTGAGCAGAGGCTGCTGCAGAATGTGCTTATGTGGAAAAAGACTGATTGCCCTTTTAGCATTGATGTAGTGTATATATTAATTAGAAACTGTTTTAGGAATGTGTTGGATAAATTTGTCTGTGCAGTACATACAGTAACTGTAAACCTGGTGGGTTAGTTCTTCTGACCTGGCTCTGAGCTCAGGACTGAGTTTTCTCTTCCTGCGAAGCACGTGCTCTCCCTCCTAATTCTTAGGAAAGGAGCAGCACAGATCAGCTATGAGTGTCCTATGATACAGTGCATTTCAGATATAAAGATTTATTTCAAGAACTGATACTCTTGTCTTCGGTTTAATGGGAACAAGAAAATAAGCAAATTCTTCACAAGTGAGACGAACATAGGTGCTGGTGTTGAGTTAGAACAGAGCAAGTTCTCCTTCAAATGTTGTCACAAATATAGAGCAGTGCAAGCGCTTCAGAAATACTGCAGTGGGCAGTTGTGGGGTGCTTGTCCTTGTCATTTGGTGAATGTTTGAACTGTAGGCACATACACTTGTCCTTTTAAAAATAGTGTCTCCTCATCGTGGCCAACTTTCCAACTTTCCCACTGTGTTTGATGTTCTGTGCCTTCTCATCACACTGTGCGATCACCTGCTGGCAAAGGCTGTTCAGCAGGGCTCTGGTGGGAGAGTGAGAGGCAAAGGGATGAACAAGAGACTTCACATTGCTGTTACAGGAAATCCAGAGCTCTGCTACTTTGGTTCTGAAGACCAGGGTGCTGGTACTTGAACTACAGCACCTGGTCATGAGCTGTGGCCCTGTGGACTTCATGGCCAGGAAAGAGATAAAGCCTTGCTTGTAACTATGAAATGGGGGGATGGCTGATCAGCTGCTGTGACAAAGATGCAGGGCAGCTGAGTCCAAGGTACTGACTGCAGGAGACTCTACTTTTTTGCTGTGGAGGCTTGGTTACCTTGGCAACCTGTTTTTAGCTGGATCTCTGTTTTGGTGGAGAGCCCATTCATACCTGCTACTTCTTTGTTTTGAAATGGCTTTTTTACAGAAAAATAACTGACAGGAGTATTTCCAGAGCTGATTTATTGTGGAATCCAGGTCTCAGGAGTTTGTCTGATGAGGAGGTGATGATGGTATGGGGAGTTTTGTGGCTGGATTGAAAAGATGTTAATGTATCTGCTTCACGAGGTGGTCCGCTGTCATGGAAGGGAGAGATGTTATTGCTGGTGGTTAAATCCTGCAATAGCTCTGAAAGATAAATCACTTGCATATCTGGAGTTTGCAGAGAACTTTGTTCATTCTGGTCTGCTGTTCAGCATCAGCCACCCACTGGTAGATTAAACTGAAGTAGTGTCTGTAATGAGTAAATACCCACCCTGGAGCTTCAGACTTCCCTTTTGAGGGGCATATATAAACTTTTGATACTCGTGGTGAACTTCTAGTTTTGGAAAGTAGGAGTTGCAGGACCACATTCAAAATCTGACAATTTTGTTTCATTTGAGATACACTAGTCTCTTCATGTCTGTCTTTATACTGTAATTTTTTTGGTTTTACTTTCTGTGAATACTTTGTAATCTTGAAGGGAATGGATATCTAAATTTTGCCCTTACCTCGTTCCTGTTCCCTGTGCTTTATCTCCTTTGTTTTCATAGTCTGTACCTTTGGGCTGAGGTAAATAGTCTGTTCTGCATTTGCTGTGTAGTTGTCCTAAAACAGAATTGATTTTCTCCCAAGTTACTGGGTAGCATGTGACACTTGTGTAATGGTTTTGGGAAAAACAGGTAACAAATGTTAATTATGCCCATAAGAAATTGGAGTAATGCCTGATGTTGTTCTGTTAGATGTCATTACCAATTATGAGGTAATTAAGAACCTTTTTAAAAAAGCATGTATGGTGTTCCAGCTTGACTTTGCAGGACATAATCTGTTGACTTCAGAGCAGAGTACATTAAGAATCTGTTCTAGGCAGGCATCAGCTTTCAGTCCTGAGCAGCTATAATGCAGAAGAAAATAGTTTTCTCTTCTGAAAATTTCAGCAACTAGAAAAAAATAAAGAATTTTTTTATCCAAGCATATGGAAGGCAATTGTTTATTGTGAAGTCTGCTTGATTAAAGCAATTTTAGTGAACCTTTTTGTTAATTACTACTGTTACTAACTGATATTGGGTGGTTACAGTGGAAGCTTTTGTTGCTTTATTATTTAAGACATTAAGGTGTGAACCAGATCTGTAGTCCTTACTGCACAGCCCCAGATAACTGACACAATAAAGTACTACATCCTTCCTTTTACCAGTGCAGCAGCATTGACACGGAACTGCAGAAAAGCTGTGCTGTGGGGTTTTTGTTTTTAACTCTATGTATCAACAAGAGTGACAGTTTGGGGCTGACTGTGTGTACATCATGTTGGTGATATATAAAACAGAAATGAGACAGTCGGATTCTCCGACACAAAAATTCACTCTGGAATCTAGCAGATGGCAAAATCTCCATGAACTGACTAAGCTAACAAGAGACTTACCTTGAGCCTGAGCAGATTTGATTGGGAAGTCAGTGAAGGAGAATAAATGTGGGATGGTAAAGTAACTGTCACTTACCTGTCGGGCCACAAAAAGCACTGCCAAACCCTACGTAAAAATTGATAATTTCCGAGTTAAGCAGCTGGCATTTAGGCTAGTTTACAATAGATAATACAAATGCACCTATATTTAAGTGACTTGTTGAGAATGGCTTTGTTTTTTTATATTATTTAAAAATTACTTATTGTTTTCTCCTAGCTTTGATCAACTTGTTGAAGTTCCTCATGTCTAATGAGACTGTGTTGCTGGCCAAGCACAACATCTTCACCCTTGCTCTTATGGTAAGTATACACAAGTCCTCTTATTTTTAACAACTTAATAAAGAATGAATCTGGAGAGAA
The DNA here is from genome assembly GCA_013399895.1 of Serilophus lunatus. Taxonomy (NCBI): domain Eukaryota; kingdom Metazoa; phylum Chordata; class Aves; order Passeriformes; family Eurylaimidae; genus Serilophus; species Serilophus lunatus. The sequence continues at coordinate 1,986,268 of VXBA01000586.1, forward strand.
TTGTAATCCTGAAGGGATTCCAGAAAGGATTTCTAGCCTGTTAAGGAGATAGGAGAACAAAACCACAAAGTAGAGGAGTATCATTGTGATTGGCTTCCTTATGTGTTTGGAAGGGGCAGTGCTTTGAGTCACTATAGGGCTTGCTTATTGAAATAAAAAAGTCTACATGAGGAAAGGCCTTGTTTAATTTTCCGGTTTTGATAATGTTTTCTCTTGATCTGTGTCCCTTTGCATACAAAATAGAAACATGTTTTTCTGGCCCCAGATAAAATAGTATTTAAACTTCTTGTGTGTCTCTTCTGCACTATGAGTAAAATAGTGGATAAAGCAGTGAAGTAATACTGCTGCAACTGTCAGCTGTTTCTTGGAAGATTTTGGACATAGTTTGTATTGTTTCTGTTGCAGAGTAGATTTGGGCTGAATAATCTTGTTGTAACTTTTTTCACTTGTATAGGTTGTGAACCTCTTCAACATGTTCATCACTTATGGAGACACGTTTCTCCCCACTCCCAGCAGCTATGATGAGCTGTATTACGAAATCATTCGGATGCATCAGAATTTTGACAACCTTTATTCTATGGGTGAGTACCTCCTGACTCGGCAGGACTGCTGCTGACTGGAAGTGAAGGTGGTGGAGGAGGGATGTTTGTGTCAGGTGTTTTCTGTGCATCTGCTACTGGTGTGTGCCTTGCTGAGTGGACATGTTTTGTGAACTAGAACATGTTAGGAGTTGAGAGAGGGACAAACTTGTTAAATGGATAATAATTTTTTTTTTTAGTGAGGGAAAAAAATAGGAACAGATTCCTTGCCTCTCTATTAGTCGCTTACTGTGATTGGGAATATAAATTTCTTGTGACAGCAGAGTATGTGGTATTTCATGCATTTTCACATAGATTGCCTCTATATTGGACAGTTTCACATCAAAAGTCAGGTACATGCTGCAGAACCAGCCAGCACAGAGAAATGCTCAATGCAAATAAGAATTTGGAAAGGAATTTGAGAAACTTATAACAAGAAGCTTGCTGTGCTAGACAAATCACATCTACTGCATTCATTGCCAAAACAACCAAGAAAACAGCCCTTACAAACCTGCTTGCAGTGACAAGTGAATCACTGGACTGAAGAATGTGCCCACTGGCAAAACAGGGAGAATCTGCCATCCTCCAGAGAGAGAGGCATGCTGGAATGCCACCAAGTGACACCCAGCAGGGAAAGGAGGAATAGAGAAGAGCAAGGAATGCATGGAGGCATAATAAGGCAGTGTATACACAGGAGCCTGCAGCTCAGGGTAGCTGCAGCAGCACTGGTGTCGTGTCTGCATAATTGAAGCTGTGCAAAAAAGAATATAGTTTGCTTTATTCTAGAAGGACCTTTCTTCCCTTCACCTCCTGCTTCGTTCTCAGCATGATCACCCAATGAACAATAGGAGTTAATATCAGCAAATAAGGGGAGTTAAAGGACAGACAATTGGCCACAGCACTCTTCTGACATGAGGGAGAAACCATCCTCACCTATATAAAAGTAGCTGAATACCCTCTGTCACTGCAAGCAAAACCAAACTGCTCTTTTGTATAAATTTCCTGCAGTTTTCATCCATTACATAAGGGATCGCTTGGCCATTTTTGTGCCCTCTTGAGTGCATAAGGTTTTTTGCTAACTCACTTCTTACTCTCAAGAATTGTAGGTGATAAGATGAAGTGCTTTTGCTAGCCAATAATGCTTTCAAACCCATGCCCTGTGGAAGCTGAAGTCAAATGGAATAGAAGAATAATGCACAAATACTTCCTCAGTTGGGTTGCAGAAGGCACGCCTAACCTGTTGAAACAATTAATTTGTCATATGAATGTTTTCCATCTTGCTACCTAGAGCAAACCCATTTGAATTACAGTTACAGGTACCTGAATGGGAACCCTTTCTGAATATATTACTTCAGATAATCAAGTACAGTACCTACTGTTTGGCAGAATAATGTTACTCAGAGCTGACATCTTTTTTCTGTAGTTGATGTGTAATAGTAGACTAGGAAGTGAGAAGGTAACGCTATCTCAAGCTGATGAAAGCCACTGGGTGTCCTGACAGCTTCCCTTTGCGCGTCAGCCCAACTCTGAGACTACAATGACCCTTCTGCCCCCTAACCTTGGGGCATTTGTTAGCACAGATGAGAAAGCTATGCTGTCATCTAGTTTTCTGTTAAACTTTGTTTTAGGAGTGGAGGGGGAATTTAATTGACTTGGTTTTCTGTTCTTGTTCTGATACTGAACTTTATCCAGATCTTCAGGACTGAAACTTCTGTCCTGAAATTATAGGCATAAGTATCCAGCCACTGTGCTTGTGGACTCACTTGGAGCATCCATGTTCCTAGATGATCTTAAATTCAGATGATGAGCTATTCATTCACCTCTAAGTTGAGGGTGAATCTTTCTTGTGGAATCTAAATTGCAGAAAACTCTGTATGTACAAATTCATAGAAAATTCCCTTTTATACAGGCAATATGGAAATGAATCCAAACATCTGCTACAAGAACTGTTTTTGTTTTGATGCCTACCAAGAGATGTGCAGGTAACTGCCATCATGAAACACGACATATTTTGACCTAAATAAATATTTTTGGTACTCTGGCAGAAAAGAATTGGATTCCCTATAAGTTTTTCCTGTTGCAGAATGTTTTCAGATCTGTTCTTAAGTCTGTCAGAGACCATCTGTGCTACAGAACACCACCCTTGTTCCTACAGGGAGTGTTTCCCCCTAGGCTGGTGTGTAATTCCTCTCTGCAACTCTAGATAAATAGGGATGTGAAGAATCCATCATTGCTAGAGAGGGTTTAAGCTGCAGGATAGAGTCCAGCTCAGATGAAATCTTGCATAAATAGGAGCTGGAGGACAACAGCTGTGTATGGAATAAAATCTATTCTAGACCTGGAATGCTGCCCTGTTTCTGGGGGAAATGAACTGTATAGGTGGTGATGAAAGCACTGTGGAGGACTTAGGTTCTTCTATCCCCTCTGCTTCCTGTCTCTGAGTCATTATTTTGTTCTGCTCACCTCTTTTTGTGTTCCTTATGTTTTTTAGATGGGCTTTGAAGGGAATTCCTGCCTTGGATCACAGGTCATCTTAAAGATGACACTTGTTTTGATGTGATTCCTGGACTGCCATCTAGCCAAAGCAGATTTTTTTTTCCTGTTTTAAACTAGAAAATTGCCAGTTCTGTGCCAGTGCTGTTAACTGTCTTCTCCTTTCAGTTCTAAGGCTGTCTACTAATGCTGGTCAATGGAAAGAGCCTGCAAGCAAGGTGACCCATGCATTAGTCAATATTAGGTAAGGAATAGAAATTAATAACCATTTTGGACATTCTTGTGTGACTTCATTTTTACCATGACTTTCACATTTGTTTTAATGAATTTGGTTTTGAATTTACTCTCTTTGTTGGGCTAATTTGTTGCTCTAAACACAGCCCAGTGGGATAAAGAATGGATCACCAGGGCTTTACTGTCCTCTCTCTAATAATTCTCTTGGCTCTTCTGTTGTCTGAGTGCTTTCAAAGCATTTCACAAACTGTAATGAATTAATCCTCACAACAATTAATCCTCATATATTTGGGAGAAGTTGTACAGTAGGGGACAATGCTGTGCTGGTAGAGCAGTCGTAGACCTAATGGATTTCTGTTGCGTGATTCTATTGCAATTCCATGAAGCTGTGAAGGGGACTGTAAGCCTGCTGTAATAAGCAGATTCAAGGCCTGTTAACATTGAGATATTTGTGTATGTTGAAAACTGATTATTGAAGGACGTATCAGTATTCTCTGAAACCTCTTCCTCTTGTTCTCAGGCAGAAGTTATGCTTTACTTGTGATGCTAAGGGGTGTAACTCTTGGATTGTATTCTTTCATAATGGCAAAAATTTATTTTCCTGGCACCTGAAGCAGCCAGTACCGACCAAACTGGGTACTGGGCAAGAGGATCATCATTGATTGGAAAATGGAAGAATGTTGAGATAGAATATTTACTGCTTAGTTCTGGCTTGTAAAGAAACCCTTAGAGGTATAAGATTTGTATTGAAAAATTATCTGTCCCTCCCTTCTCTGGTCACCTCAGACACTTGATGTCTGTGCAACACCAAGTAGCTCAGTGCTGTTGTGTTGCTCCTACTTGTCATTTTCCTTACTACAGAAGACATTGTGTAGGACAGACTCCTTAAGGGCATCTTTGGAGACAATATACATCCTACGTGTCTGTAAACTACCTTAAAGGTTCCCTTAGTAAGTCTATGAGTTTGATAACACCACATATGATTCCAGATTTATTTTGGTAGTATCCTTACTGTTTTTTTATAAACAGACATAAGTGAACTCTTTTGGGTAAATAATGCACTTGAAATGAAGCAGCAGAACAGGTAGCTGTTGGCAAATTAATGTCAGTTAATGTGATACAAAATACCTGTCCTGAGAATTCTCTGTATACCCGGAGAGAGAAGTATAACAACTGGGAAGAGAGGAAAAAACCAAGTGATCACAGAAAGTTTGTGCTCACTTCTGCTTTGAGAAACCAAGGTTTTGCATGGGCATATTTCCTGTTGACTTAACAACTGCTTTTGTGAGGATCAGTGTGCAATTGAGGCAAGATACAACCAAAAAACTGGTGCTGTGATACCCCTTCCTGGACAGCCTGTATCAGGCATGTTCGGAACATGGTTCTGCCTGGAACCAGTGAAACCTCCAACATGTTTCTCTTCTGGACTTCAGTAACTTTCCCCTGCTTCACCCGAGTGCTCATCTGTGTTGAAATGACTGCTTTTCATTCAGTGAAATTAGAAAAGATCTTAATAAGAGATGATTCAAGACCTAGAGAGGCATGAGAATTCAGAGAGGTTAGTCTGATTTAGGCCACTTTCTCGCTCTCTCTCTCAAAAAAAAAATAAAAATACTACATTAGAAGGGTTCTTTAACTGAATTGACTACAGAGGAGCCAGGGAAATCCAAAGGTACTGTGGTTTTGTGAAGGTGATAGTGTGATGTTTCACAGTGGTGACTGGGACTAAAACCTGCCTTATCTCCTCATTATCTTGATTGCTTCTTTGTTTATTCCCCTTTGTTTTTCCCTTAGAGTGATCTTAGTGTACTGTGTCTTATTTAGATGCCTTTACTATGAAGGGCATGAATTTAGAAAAATCCACTTCACACTGAGTTTTTCCCTCACCTTGCTCTGTCGTTCTTGAAAGTTTTTATGAGCAATGGTTGTCTGCTTTTTGCTGTAACTGTGCAGAGCAAAATCATGCTATGGTTAATGTTTTCATCTCATTACACAAGCTATTTAAAAATAAATAAACACTGTCATTTCCCTATCCTAAGGCTTTTAGTGCATCTGCCTGTGCATGCATGCGATGGGCTTTAACAAGTGCCTTAAATCCTAGGTACAATTTTATGTGTATTCCTGCCAGGAGAGGAGTGGTGAGTTGTTTACAACTTCTCAAGGCTGCAATGCATTTGTGTTACAGGAGTAACTGTTGAGGAGACATAAAACAGTCCTGCTTGTACCCTACAGTGCTGGACTGGTGAGCTCAGCTGATTAATTGCTCTAATAGAGAGCCAGGATGAGTAATACCTAGAGAATCTTTGACATGTTCTTGTTTAAACTCAGCCACAGAGAGAAATCCTGCTTTGTGTATCCTATTATGGTATGAGCATTCTTTTTAGTTGGACCCTATTCTCCACTAGACAGTTTGATTGAGTTGTGTTATTGCTGATTATTTGATTTTTCTTGTCCTTACTCCAGTGAAAAGAGCAGTCACGAATATTCTTTTTTTAGTATTGAGAGATAGGGAGGCTATTCCAGCCTCTCTGCTTTTATACAGATAATTCATAATTTCTGTCCAACCTAAAGAAAATGAAAATTTGAAGAAGACAGAATAGTAATAACCCTATCTGCCTGAAAATCTCACATACCATTCTGGAGTGAGTGATTTCGATTGCTGTCCTATCTCATAATAGTCATTATAACTTCTGTCTGTGAATTTGTCTCTGTGGTTTTCATAAATAATTGAGATGTGATAGACTGCAAGATACAACTGCAGCACTGGTGGGATTGAAATAGGAAGGTGCAGCAATTGGTGGTTTGAAAACTCACCTTCTTACCTATGAGGAAATAAACACATCTTGAGACAAGTTATTTTTTTTTAAGCTAATGAGCCTCTTCAAGATAGCATTGTGCAGGTTTGCATTTAACGAGAATTTTATTAACACAGGGTTCAAAGGGGTGTCTTCTGATTGCCTATTCAGTGAGAAGGGTGACAGCTGAATCCCTGTGTTCTTTTAATAGACTTTCTCCTGATCAGGATTTTTCCAAGGTGAATAAATATATTAAATCAATGATTAATTGACTGAATTTCTTCGTTGTCTGAAATTCAGTTCCATCATCATTTTTGTAGTAATTTTATTTTTCTCACCTAACCACTTCTAATAAGCAGAGAGTGTAGGTTTGTAGTATGGAACTAGATAGGTTTATTTTTTTAAGGTGTTTTATGTGCTGTTGCAGTATATGCTGCAATCCTAGCTTTCGTTCACTCTTCCATCTTGAAGCTACTTTTGTTCCTCTTGAGCCACCCTGTGTGGTGCTGTTTCTTTGTACAGGAGGTGCTGCTTCTCTCAGGGCTGCTTTTGGGGATGTAAAGGAGAGACTGGAGATTTGGGAGGAGCACTTAAAACATCACATGGGTGCGAATAAAATGGTTATGTTTGCTGCCAGTCTAGGCAGGAGCATTCTGAAGGAACACTTAGAGTGAAAATAAAGCACATCCCGATTTAGCTATTTGTCATAGGACAACAGATGCCCTGGCTCTGAAGCTCTAACTCAAGATAAAACAGCAGCACTCCACAGAACTGCATTTATTGAAAATCTTGACAGAGGAGGAGGCTCCATTCAGGTATTTGTTAGAAAGTGAACACCTGCAAGCTGTCGACATAGTACCTTCAGCATTGTTCCACCAAAATGCGAGCGATTTAGCATCTATTTATGGAGAGAGAAGAACTAAATGCTGCTGACCTGGTGACGTTGCAATGGATGGTTGTAGCATTTGTGCAGGATATGTGAAAGGGGACTTGATAGAGATGGGCTTCTGTATGGAGTGGTGACCTATGGATTACAGTCAGCTGAAACTGTGTATAAAATACACTTTTTCTTCTTTCCCTCTCTGTACAGGCATAATGGGCACACACATTTCTTGCCAATATGAATAAGACAGTGAAAAAGGGAGGGCAAGCTTAAAGCCTGTTTATTGAAAAAAAGGTCAAGCAATTCTATGTGCATATATATAAAACATGGATATCTGTGTGTACATTATAGATATATCCACATATGAATGTGTGTAGTCATGTGTATATATGAATATCTCTGTATATAAAAACATATACAGACATGCATGTACACACTTACAAACATGTATATTTATATATAGAACACACACAAACTTGTTGCCTTTGGCAGTTACCTAAAGCCATAATATCCAAGCTGAAAATACCAAGCACCTGCTTGTTTCCAGCTTCTCTGAGATGAACCACAGTGTTGGCTAAGGAAGCTCAGGTCTTGCTCCTTCCAGCAGTAAATTCCAGCAGCACCATCGCACTGGGTGTGTACGTGACCCCCAGGACTGTGGGACCGTGTGGAACTGCAGTCTCGGGCCAGCCTGTGCTGAGCAGCAGAGGGTGCTCAGGCATGCAGGTTAGCCCAGAATTATGTGGAATTCATTCCCTATGATTCTTAAACCCACTTATGAGGGCTAGCACCGGTGGAATAACAACTCCATTGAATTGTTCACTGAGGTGTATTTAATGGTAATGACCTCTGACATGTTGTCACTGCTAATCAGCCTGACTGAGCTCAGATCACAGGATAGTACAAGACAGTCAACAATTATTTTTTTCTAATAAGAAAAAAGCAACAAACCCCAAAGAGAAAGTCAGAAATGTATTTTATTGGTCCTTTTAAATTCTAAAATAAGTTTGGTAAGATTAAGGATGTAATTGTTGCAAAAATGCTATAAGAAAACTTCTGTACTTTATGTATCCAAGTTATTTGAAGAATTAGTTCATCAGTTTTCAGGTGGTAGCCTGAAAAAATTACGATGCTGAAAAGCTGAAAGTGGATTCTAGGCAAGGATTCTGACTTTGGTCTATTCTTTTTTAGTGACCTGTGATCAATCCTTCTTGCAGGGGAAAAACTAGTAGACCCTTATTGTCATTTCATGTGTTTCTTACTGCATGCATTTCTGGTTGCCCAGGGACTCTGGCACAGCAGAACAGTTCCTTGAATGCCATGGTGGTTATAAAGTGGTTATAACAGAGCTTGGTTACTCAGAGTTCACCTGCCTACCACTGCTTCTTTTTTACTTGACCTTGCAGTATTCTCATAAGGAAAGTTCCTTTGCCAGGAGCAACAGATCTTGATGTGAATAGATTCTGGCAGTAGCTGGCACCTGAACAGAGGAAGCGTGTGGATTGAAAAGGGAAGACCTAATGATCAGGAACGTATTAACAGAAGAATCAAAAAGAAGGAAAGAAGCACTCCTATCTTGGGTTGCATTGTTTTGTCTTTTAATGGCAGTCTACCCACGTTTCCATTATTTTTATTAGTGTTTAAGGTTTTCATCTAGTTATGTAACTTTAGCATTTAATTTCTTGTGCATTATCTGATTTCTTCTTGAGACAGCAGCGTTAGTTTTCAGTTATTGCTCTTTATTTACTAGCTGATTCATCTTGGTGTGTTTCTCTTACAGAGCCATACCCAATTTCATTCTGCTATAATTTTCTTTCATTCTTTCTCATTCATGCAGTGGCTTAATTAAATGTTGTCTCTGCTTCTGGCCCAAATCCAGAGAGCAAATCTGTTGGTTGAGGGGTGTTGTATGGACCGGTTCCACAAACACAGCAGCGTGGTTCAGCAAGTCAGGTACATCCCAGGTCACTTTCTTTCTTCCTGCCAGTTACTTCCATTTCAGTCACTGCTGCCTGGGAAGGTACTCTGACAATAATGTCGAGGCTGTTTTCTCTTTAATGACTGGGGGGTTTTTTCAGTAGGTTTTTGGAAGGATTGTTTTCCTTGCCTTCTTTTTTTTTTTTTTGATGACTTTGGATTTCTAGAGCTGATGCTGATTTTGAGCAAAGCTGTTTGTATGGCAAAGAAATGCTTCTATCTGAGATGCCATAGCTTGCTTTCTTCAGTGTGCTTGAATGTAATTCAGTGTGTGGATTCGATGAACGTGGATCACTTTTCCTCTAAAATTTCATCCTCAAAGTAAGCAAGCCTTTTTTGTATTGGGGTGGGGACAATCTCGAGGTGATTTATTCCTAGGATGGCAGCCTTGCTTAGCTTCTTTCTTAGCTTTTTTTCTTAGCTTCTTTCCAATGTCTGTAATCATCTCAGCCACTTTCATTTCCTGTCCTTGTGCCACAAAGGGAACAGGCTGGCCTTTAAGGGGAAACTAGCAGCAGGATCCACTTGTGTGTTTCAGCTGCTCTGTAAGATTTGATGTGAAGGTGAGGCATCTATACAAGGGAGGATTGTTTGCTGGGCAAAAAGGAAACTTCTCTGCAGCACAGCTACTGCTTGGCAATCTCTTCCAAAGTTCAGCAGGTGTCTTAGTTATGTGGTTTTCTCATAAGGTGTGAACAACCTCACTGCAGTTTGCCCTCTTGTGAGCCTTGTATTTCTGGATGTTTTTGGAAACATTTCTTCCTTGAGGTCTAAATGTTTTAGAAAGTTAGCCAGGGTCTGTAGGCTGCTTAGCAAAGTTTGCTGAGAAATATTACCTCCATTACTTGGAGGTATTGCAACCAAGTTTTCATCTGCTCTGTGTCAAATGCAGCTGCCTTGTGAATAGCTAAATCCTCTCTGTAGACCTTGTTTACTGGATTCATGGGTGCAGCTTGTGGACTTACAAGGTAAGTTGGTGAAGCTGCTGGCAGCTTTTTCTGAAATCTGTCTAATGTTGGTAATAATTTCAGGTTTTGTGCTAGTGGTTTTGGGGTATGGAGCTTTGAGAGGACAGTAGAGAAATGAGAGACTTCTCAGTGCAATTATGGCCTCCTATTTGATTTATGTGAGTGACTCTGCACTGCCTGGTCTGAGAAAGTGTAGCACCAGGCAAGAAATTCTTTCTTGTTTTACTTGCCAAATACATTTCTCTGTAGAAACATTATAAAAGTGGAGAACAGATATCAGCATGGGGAGTAGCTCTGGTTTGTTTCAGAAGCGAACATAATATTTATTGGTCAGAAGTTATTTTTCTGTCTTGTTTGCTGATGTTTTAGTCTTGAATCCTGTTGCCAGAAACAGGGAAGTTATGTGTGAGCTCAGTAATACATTAAAGCATGTGCTGCAAAGCTGGGATGCAGTCTTGTAAACATCTTGGGTTTTTTTGGTGCAGCTTAAAATCTGGAGAGGTCTGCTGTTTCTTGCTTTGAATGGTTGTATTGTTTCATCCTGTTTACGAGAACAATCTTAATTATTTCTCCAGTACTGTGGCTGGCATGGGTTCAGCTCCTAATTGATAGATTTCAACCTTACAGTCAATGTCTTTGTTGGTAGCTCTAATGCAGCCAAGAAGCAACCAGATTCTCTTGGCCCCAAGAACTGGCTCTACTGAAACATGATTGAAGCACAGTTTGAAACAGCTGTTTATAGCTTGTCAAAACTTTGCCCATGCTGGTTTTATTCTTTAGGTAAATATAAGGGACTCTGATTTCCACTGGTCTCAAATCTAGCTTTCAAGATTTGCTTTAATGGAGAAAGAACATTAAGCAACTTTGTTCATAACCCAAACAATGTAAAAATTGTTATGAGCTTAAATAACACCTTTTCCCCTTGAAAAGTGATGTAATCTAATGCTGTTTTGCTCTTTTTGTTTAAAAGAAATCTGTTACTCACAGCAGCAGCCAGTATTATTATTCCCTCTGAAAGTCTGGGCTGTGGGATGTATACTTGAAAAAAAAAAGCTTTTCAAAAGCCTGTAACGCTTATTTCTTATTGTCTTATAGTAGTGGGGGGCCTAAAATTTGGTTTTGTTCTAGAAATGTAAATGCCCTGTTCTCTTAATTCTTCCTTTAGGACTAAATTGACAAAGTACCCGCTCATTAAGTACATCTGCTCGTTAAGGTAATGAAGTACCTACCTTATCTTGCTCTGAAAGCAGGGATAATAGTTGTTAGCATGACTGCCAATCCGCAGTCTGTTTGAAGATTGCACCAGAATCTGTAGCTGTGTTCCCATGGAACTGTGAAAGGAGGACACCTTGTTTGTAAGACTTTGTTCATTAAAAGAAACATGCATCCTAGTTTTCAAAGTTAAGATGCTTTTTTTATTTTTTGAGAGCTCTACGCACCAAAGGCAGCGAAGGTTTTCTTACCCTACCAGCACAGGGGCTAACTTTGCAGACTGTCAGTAAATACCAAGTGATAAGGCCAAGGCTAGGATGAAAGCAAAATAGGTGCAGGGGGAAAGAGAGCTTGAGTGAGCATGATTTTCTTTTCGTTCCCCTTGCAAAATGTTAAAGTATTTTGGGCTCTAATATCTCTGGGTCCAGACAGAGGCCATAAGATACGTCAGCATTTCAGGTGGCCTGAATTAAATTGACTGTTTGTGAATCCCAGAATGCAATCTTGTGTTATTACTCTATTTAGTCTTTAAATTTTTTTTTTCTGACCCTTGTAGCTAGAAGGAAATTCTGAAAATGATGAGATAATATTCCAGAAGTAGCAATTTCTCCCTTGGCTTTGAGGTCATATTTCTGTTGCCTGTCTCAAGGGATGCTAACTGTGAAGATCTGTCAGTCAGAAATGCCCTTGTGCTTGACTGCTTCTCAGCAATCAAAGCCAACCTGGTTAAGGTAACAGTGTTCTCATGGAGAATTCATCTGTGATGGGTACCAGGTTCTTATATCTCATGCTGGTAAGGGTTTAGTTAAAGGATGTTCCTCTGGCAAATCTGCCCCAGTGTGCTTCCTTGGCCTGTGCTGTGAGCACTTGGAGCAGCTATAAACAGTGTGGCTGAGCAGGAGGGTTCACTTGCCATGTATTTCTGCCATCTCTTCTGTGAGGAGCAGCCAGGATAAAACTCTCTAGGCAGGAAAAAAGAAAGAACAAAACAACATGTTTTTAGCGTGGGTCAGTTCTCAAGCCTTCCTTGCATTCAGATACATAACTGGTTGTGTCAGCCTGTAAGAGGGAGTGGGCATGAACAGCTCAGTATTGGGGACAACAGGACAGTCTCTTAGCAGCATTGACCTGTTACACCAGTTTTAAGCTAAAATGCTGCCAAGTGTTTTTATGGTTATGTCCGGTGTCATCAGTGGTCACTGATGTGCCTCTTTGCAGGGGTCTAAGTACATGTTCTCTTGCTTGTGCTGGTAGAGTTGCAGGGTGGTTTTTGCTGTTCCTGCTGTTAATAGGCACGGGGTTTGAGGCAATACTACTCTGAGCCCAAAGAGTGAGAACTTGGGTGTCTCCGCTGAGAATCTGAAGTGGGAGACTGCTGGCACGTTGAGGCATCTCACTGCAGCGGAGTCCTGTTCAATAGGATATAAAAGCATGGTCTCAAATGAGTCTTATTTTGAGGGTGACCAAAAGTGGAATGACCTTAAAAGCTCCCTGGAAATCCTTTTGCCTGACTTTACTAGAAGACTTTGAAAGCCTAAAGCTTTTTTATATTGCTGTTGCAGTGATTAATTAGGTCATCACTTTGTGTGTTAATTACAGTGACATTTTTCTTCTCATTAGTTGGATTATGGAAGATTTTCAAGTTTGTGGAATAGGAAGTAATGCAACCTTTGTGGCCAAGGGAAGGATGATTGCAAACATTGGAGCATTGAATTTCAGTGATGGCTTTGGGTACTGTAAAAAAAAAAAAAAAAAAGCTTCTGTCCACTATGGAAAATGTGGCTTGTAAGTGCTTTGAGGGCAGGATAAATGCCCTTTATTCTAAACAAACCTGGGATGTTGCCCACACTTTGGATGAGAAATTTTGAACTGGTTCCTTCTTCCAGGAGGTTGTATATTGTTTTAATTAATGTAAAGCTCTTGCTGCTGACAGAGGGTTGTGAATATAATGTACTTTATATAATGTCCTTCATGGGGTGTCTGCAAGGACTTTTCTGAGAGGTTGTTAAGCAGGCCAGTGTACATGAACAGAGGCCAATTGCTTTTACTTAAACTTTTTTTGGTATGATTATTTAATGTCCTTAAAATTTTGCAATACTGTTTATTTTGGAATGTGAGCTTGACATTAACTTTTTATGGACATTTGGAATGAGTTTGTCTGAGGAAGACTTCCCTGGTAAACTTGGAAAGCAATAGGTCTGCCATATGTTGTTCTTGATTCTTTCTTGAGGTTAGCCCATGTGTGATATCTTCTTCCCTGCTGAAGGAGCAAACTACAGTTTTCACTGAGTAGCACCTATTTTTATTCCTTGTCTGGTGACTTTGACTCTCAGCATAAACTAATGTCAGAAATGAAGTGTCACAAGACAAGGCTGTCCAGGACCTGAAGTCAGCCTAGGAAATAAGTCAGGTTGAAGTAAGAGAGGTTCTTCTCAACATGAGTGATCCAATACTGGAACAGATAGCTCAGTACAATCTCCATCCTTGAAGTTACTTGTGTCTTGCCTGAACATAGCTGTGAGTTAACTGGCCCTGTGCTGAGTGCAAAGTTGGGACCATGTAACCTCCAAAGCCCTTTTCAGCCTGATCCATTTGGTTTTAGAGAGCAGTCTCTTCGCTGCATAGTCAACTAGTAAAAGAAGCAAAAAGCTTGTTTTCGTGGAATATATTGTGATATATATTAACTCTGGGCCCATCTGCTAGACATGCAGAGTAGACCACTTATTTGAATGAGTAGGAGCTTGTGGTGCTCGACATATATTTTCTTTCCCTGAAAGATTAGTAAAGGATAAAAACTAAAGAAGTTACAGTAGGTGTTGTTGCAGATGCCCAGTATTGCCTGCTGTCTGTGATCTTACCATTAAATTGGATCCTGCTGACGAGATCTAACTATGCAACTCAGTCATTTGTGAGGAGAAACTATTCTGAGTATGATTAATGCTGTGGTTGGTGACAGGGACAGAAAGCACTGCTTTGAATAATGCCTGTAATGGCACATTCCCCTGTGTGTGTGTTTAAAGGAAGACTATGGTTATATGAGATTGAGGTCATTTAAGAAGCAGTTAATGACAAGTGAAAATGATAGCTAGGGTAGATTAATTGTTAAATGAATTGTGCCTGCACTTGCTGTTGTTTTAATGTGATATCAGTCTATGTATGATGTTATATAGCAGGAAGACATCAGGAAACAATACTGAGCGCTTAGGTTCAGGTCAGAGAAGTTTAAAGCCTTAACCATCAGGAGTTTTTCTCTAGTGTAGTTTTGCTCCAGTTTTCTCTTTTTGCTATACATTCTCTCTGAAAGTAAAAATCTTCCTTTATTTTGATTAATTTTGATTTTATAAGCTTTTTTCCCCCATGTTGCTTTGACAGTGCAGTAAAGCAGTGTTTTCTCATAATCAGTTTAATATGAGCTTTGTTTTAACTGTTTCTGGAATTAGATGATAATAACTGAACTTGGTCTAGAGCATAGCTCAGGGATTTTTATTTTATTTTTTTTAGTTGTACTCCATCGCCAGTACTACTCACTTAACTTTGATTTGTCATGGGGCTACTTTATATTCATGCCTTCAGTCTGAGTGGAGCATAAGGGAAATTATCTAGCTGGAAGAGGACTGAAAGCATCCAGGCATAGGTCTCATCCTGTCATTACTCTGAAGAAATCTGTCTATAGAATTGATTTGGAGTGACAGTGGGGCAGGAAGGCACAAGCAGAAGCTGTATGTCTTGTGCAAGCTTTTGTTCTCATATGGCCAATTGCCTTATTTGAGTGAATTTTGTGTGCTTTCTAGATGAAATGTTGCCACATATCTTTCAGTAAGGTTTATTGGTCCCTGTTAAGACTTAGCTGTACTGAATGGTTCTTAGGGGCCTTTTTTTCTGTCTGCTAATACTTTTTTGTTTTTAAAACATTAGCTGTGTTTGGAGTGGAATCAGTTTGGGCCCAAGGACACTTGGAGGATGTGAGCTTTGATTGCTAATCTTCATGATCCCAACTGTACTCTCAGGCAGAAGAAAAATAATGCTGTCTACACAGTAAGATAGGAAAATACTCAATAGAGAGGCTTTCCTGAAAAGAGAGGAGGCCTTCAAATTCATCTTATAGAAAGATAAACTTGGAAGAGGACGGTGCAGACAGGCGTCAAGAGTCACAATTTCCTTCCCAAGGACAATTGGCTCATGCTTTGTCCAATCCAGCGCAGTGAAAACCAGTGGATACAGCAAATGTGGAGGGAAACAGCTTCTGAAGCTGAAGGGTAGTTTGTAATGGGAACAAATGGACAGGAAGTACCATGCATAAATAAAAGTTTGAAATGAAAGGTTTTCTAACATTAAAAGCACCGATAGTTTGGTGCAGTCTTGTCATGAGTTAAAATAATGCAATCTAAACGTGGAAGAATTATTTGTAGTTAGCAATATCAGAGGATGGGAAGAGCTGGAATCCCAGACTTGTACCAGAAGGAGCCTGGGTGGAAGATGCCTGCTGAGGTTCTCAGTAAGCCAGGAAGGTAGGGGGTTTTTTGGGGTGTTTTACTTTGTTTTGTTTTTTAATTCCTTCTGGCCCCCTCAGTAATATTATCAGCTCCAGGGCATTATGGAGATGGGTCAGATCATATTGGCTTCGGGCACAATTCAAATAGTGTGGTGAATGCCACCTGTAGTGTTTTCTATAATATAAGGCCTTTACTGTTACTGTTAATAGGGCAGCTGGTTCAGAAAGACTGGTGTCACACCCTCCTGTCAGTCAGGGAATTACTTTTCCACTAAAGAAAGACAGTTAATGTCTTCAGTAAAATTCAGGGCTTGGCTAACAAATTGAAGTTTAGAATACATTACAGATGATGAATGTGATCTCCTTAAAGGGAAATCTGTTCGTTTGACTTAGTGCTCTTACGATTAATTGCTTGCCAGATTAAATTGCTCCATAAAACACATGCTACTTTATTCGATCTCATCATGATGAGATTAGCTAGGCCATGCTGATTCTTTGTATGTTAATTACAGTGGTATTTTCTTCTTCGATTTAATTATTAAATTGTTTAGCACAGCATGCTTTCTCCTAGCCTCAGGAAAGATGAGCATATTTTTCTTTTGACCACCATTTTATAATCATACTGCCCTTTTTCCAGAAATATTCTGGGTTTCCTCTAGAGAAGTATCACAAACTGTAGAGGATACATTCTGAGATTTTTTTGTGTTTTCTTTGGTGTGCTACTGAAGCACAGAAATGGTGCTGATCTTGCATAGGTTCATCATGTGATGATCAGTGGTGAGGAATGAGGAACATCTGAACTGAAGCTGTGGAGGCAGATTTCCAGGGTTACCACCCAAATGAGAATATATCTGGATACTGAAGCTCAGCTTTCTATTTCTGTTGAGAAGTGTAAAGCTCACTGAGTGGCCAGGATGTTGGCTTTTTGTCTTGCCTGGAAAATCAGTGTTACTGTAGTTCAGTGTTCTCTGCTGCTGGTGATTTGGGGCAAATTTGGAGGGAAGAACCATCTGTGCTTTCCTTTTTCTTGGAGGACTTCTTTGTACTTAGCGATAACACCCGAGACACTTTTTTTCCGAAAACCTGCAAAACGGAAACACAAGAAGCTGAACAGTGTGGAATTGTGATAACAGCCTACAGTTACTGAACTGAGGGCAGCAGTAAAAAATTTAAGGAAAATTTAAGAAAAAATTACTTTAAATTCTCATTACAACACTTGCCCCAGCCTTTATGATACGAGTTCATGGTCCCTTCATCTGTCAGGGACCTGATTCCACGTGCAACTACCCCCAACATGTGCACACAAAACAACCTCAATCCTTTTGCAATGCTAAGCCTGGAATTTGCACATAAGTTAATGTTCCCACGGGAAGATTACAATGGCTCTATTGAAAAGCTGTTCGTTTATTTTTTTTAATTTTTTTACTTTTTATTCTGCTATACCACTCTAGAGAAAATATTTAACGTGCATCGACTAAATTGCTAGTTGTGCTGTTTAAAATCATTCAGATCTCTGGGTCTAAAATGGAGTTTCTCTCTTACCCAGCTATGACAAGTTTTTTTTTTTTTAATTCATTTCTCAATTTAACCCCTCTCCCTGAGAAAATACTGTGTTACCTTCTACTAGAATTGATTCTCAAATACAAGGCAAATTTTTGTATTGATTAACCTAGTCTTTCATTTGTTGTGTATCAAGAGCTTAGAAAATTCCAAAGGGTGTAGAAGTAGGAAAGTTTCAGAAAGGAACAGCAAGAATGACTGAAGATATGGAACCAGATGTGTTATGAAGAACATGACAAGTCTTGAGGCTGGGAGAGATAGCAGAGAATGTATAAAAGAGTTAGTAAAAAATATCAAATGTCAGAGAAGATGAAGAGGAGCTATAAGAAGGGGAGGCATCAGAAGTTCAGATAAGCTCAAACCCAAGAGATACTTCTTCATGCAATACTTAGTTAAGCAGTAGAATACCTAAAAGGTTATATGAATTTAAAGCAATGATTATACAAATTAATGGAAAAGAATTTCATCATGGGTTACTGAATCATACAGATATCACCTCTGCTTCTCTTATTATCTTGAACTGCATGTGGCTAGAAATAAGAGTTCTTTCTGGGGTAATATCGTTTATTCATGTCTAGTTTTATACCATTATCTGAGCTCCCATTTCTAGACAGTTTTGAAGTAGGGACACAGAGCTGGCCTTTGCTACTTGACTCAATATGGCAGTTTTTAATGTTTACATAAATTCTAAGTGTCAGCAGTTTCTTAGGAACAAGTTATTTGCTACAAAGCCTTTACTGAAGGGTAAGGCAACATGCCAGCATTCCCATCCCACTGCTTTCAGGATGGAAGGATTGCAGTGTACTTACAGTCACCCAGCTAGGTTATTCATGTGGTTTGCTCAATCCGTTACTGCTTTCAAGTTGAGAAGGCCAAATTCTCATGTTAGGTGTCTGTAAGGGTTCATTGTTACATGAAGGAGTCTCTTAACTACATTTTGACCCACACCCTTGTTGAATACAGTAGAGAAAACCTCCAGGCCTTCCTGTGGCTTTCTGCTGCTGTTTGTGTGTACACAGGAAATACTGTCCATGGTAATTTAGAAGGGGATGTCTAAGGAAGAATATGAGTTGGTCTCCTGTCTAGCAGCCTTTTGCTCTTTTCTGGGATTGGCAGAGGAGTATGCCATTTTTCTGGAGCGCTGCTGAAGAGTAGAATGATTAACCATGGAAGATTTTTCTTCTCATGTGATTTTACTTTAGAATTTCAGTGATTGGCTTCACTGTTCCAGAAGGAATTCATGGAGAGCTGTCAGGATCATGTACTCATAAATCGCATGAAAGTAAAACCTGTGCTATCTGAGCAAGGCATGATTTTAATTAAGACTAACAGGATTTTTTCTTTTTTCTCGCTTGCTTGCCCCAACCCAAATATAAAAGTTGGCATAAATTCAGTAGCCTGTTGTTTGTCAGATAAAGGCTGAGTTGGTGGGACCTTTTGAGAAGTCTTCGATTTAAAAAAAAACCAAAAATGCCCTAAGGTGTTTTTTTTAATTTGGTTAAGGGGCCAAATCCTTTTACTGAGCATTTGTAGAGCAACAAACTGAAAAGGAACATAAATCAGTTTTTTTCTGTTGCAGGTTACTATTCTGAGGGAAGTTCATGTTGGATAGTTTATCATTCATTCCTTTTTCCTTCTGGCTACTGCAGATCCCAATGCACTGCTCTATAAATAGATGGTTAAAAGGTTCTTTTGCTGAAATCTCTGAAGGCAACTTTCGATTTCACTAAATCCAAAGAAGAAAGAACTGCCATGAATTCTCAGTGCACAAGGTATATGTGTTAGGAAAACGAAAGGATCAGGGTGATCTAATGACTGTTCTTAAGTGCCTCAAATAATGATCTGTTCTTTGTGATGATCATTTGTCTATGAAGACCAGCCAAGGTGAATTAAAATAATATTATCTGAAAACAGGCACATGCAAAGTCTTATATATTTTACTGTCATCTACTGTCCTGTATTGGTCCACTGTGGACCATATCTGTATGGAGGTGGTGGAGGATCTTCCCCTCTCTCAGGAACTAGGGATTTGTGGCTTTAGCTGGTTCTCCTGACCAGTACTGATCTCCCAAGCCAGTTCTGCACCTCCACCTGTGCTGCCTAAAACAAGCACCAACACCGTGGAAGCTGAGAAGAGTCTCCGACAGAGCACACTGCTGACCTGAGTGCCACAATGAAATTGCCTCCTTTCTCTTTCTTCCCCAATCCACAGTACCTCTGACAGGGAAAGCAGTCTGTGTTACAAGCATTTTATCTTAGGGAAATGAAGCAGAGCCATTGTAATGTTTATGGGGTGATGTTGTGAAGCACTTCAGGTGCTGCCTACTGTGTACAAACCTAGCCCTGGCTGTTTAGGTTTGAATGAGGCAGGTACAGTTCTCCTGGAAAGGTTGAGTGTTGAGAGTGTGTCTAATTCCTGACTTGCTACGAAAGCCTTTCCTTCTGCGTCACCAGTTACTCAGTTGAAAGAGGTTGCTCGGTGTGGAATGATGCTGCTGTGGAACTCTACTAAGGCCCCATCTGCTAAGAGCTTGTACTGATCTGTGCCTTAGTTTATAAAAGCCTTCAATTCACCTTGTGTAAATGCCATAAATAATGCAGATGTGCTAAATGAAATGTGCTGTAGGAACGTCCCAGAAACGATTTTGGTCTGAGTTGAATTGGGCTAATCTAATCATGGTTAGGAGTTTCTCAATAGCTGGGAAACAAGAAGTGTATTGTCTTAGTCTAGCTTAATGCATTAGTCAATACACAGGGGCAGGAAGATAGGTATTTGAAAGTTGTAATCAACTTTTATAAAAAACCAAAAGTTTTAAATGTTAAAATATTACAAAACTTGATTTGAAACTGTTTGCAGACTATAGTTATATATACACACAAGGAAGTCCAGTCCTGCGCCTGTAATTTATCTGCATAATCCTCACATTTGTATGCCTCTTTGTCACAAGGACTGCAGTGCTTCAGAGGCTATATGTATATATATTAAATAAATCATTTTTCCCACTCACAGCAGACAGCCATTTTGTGCTAGCAACATTGCAGAATGCATTTTAGTACACAGGGGACATTGATAAATAATTTGTCCTTTTGAAATTTCATGGGTTTTAGGACACCAAAATGTATTTCAGGTTGGACTAGGTCCAGATCTGTGTGAGAGCTCCTTGGCACTCTTGTAGAAAGTATATGTGAGTTTTAGAAGTGACCTCATTTTAGAAATTTAATTGGATTTTTGTTCTATGCAGTTATGTGTAAAGAAAGCAAAAAGGCGGAGGGATGTGGTATTTGTTGGATTGTTCTGTTAGAAATACTCATATCAAGACTGATTATTCTTCAGAGTGGTCTGTGGTCATGGCAGCTTGAGTTCTTCTCTGCACTGGAGAGATCAAGCTAGGGACAGGGGTTCCTGTGGAGGAGAGAGGATGTATTTGTATGCTCATCAATTCATTCTAATCAATGTTTTCCTGGCAGTTGCCACAGTTGCAAGAAGAATGTGTCTATGTGCCATTAGCATTGTTAATTGAGAGGAAACGTGGATGCGGCTTATTGTCAGAGCTGAGACTTGTCTTCCTGTCACTTTTCCACACCTGGTGGCCCCAAAACTGCTGATGTGACCAAATACCACATTGCAGATGAGAGCGATAAGTTCAGAACTTACTAATTCTGTTTCAAATTGTTCAGCATTGAGCATTTTTGTCTTGGCTAAAGCAAACAAACCATACAAATAGTTGTTCGTTGGCCGAAAGTTTTCAGGAATTGGGGGTCGTGTGTCAGCATTCGCTACTGAAGGAATGCCATGTGTCTAGAGGAACATGGAGAGCTCTTGAATGTCAGCATAGGGTGAATCTTCAGAAGTCATTTTGATTATTGCTGGTCAGACTTGGCTTGATGCTGGTACTCCAGGTATTTTTTGCTGGCCATTGTAGCTTATCTGCACAACTGGGAAATTTGTGACAGAGAGGGAATTATTTAAGACCCTTTCTGTGTCGGTTTTATAGCAGAGATTACTGAAGCTCTATGGACACATTAAACTCTTTAGTGTTTCTTTTAGATCTAGCAGCTGGCATCAATAACAATGCTGGAGACAAAGCCTTTTTCATGGAGCGTCCACAGAAGACCAGGATGTTGAGGGTGCCTTTGTTAGGTGATGAGCATGAAAATAGTGCTACATGGTAAGTTTTTCAGTGATCAGAAAGGACATAAGAGTGTTGCAAGTTACTGGGAGACTGGCAGAGGGTTATATCGTGAAGTAGACGAGGCAGTGTAATCTGAATTGCTTTTTAACCTGTCAGGCAGTGTGGTTCATGAAAAAGCAAGTACCAGTTTGCAAAAAGGGGCTGTATCTTGAGAAGCAATGACTCAAAAAGCATCAACTGGCAACTTTATTCTAGGTCTCTTTCAACTAAAAAGGTTTATTTGACCCCTGAAATATTAGTAGGAGATGGAAAATGATTTTATGATCATATGTATTTTGATATTTTTTTCTGATGTCTGTTTCAAGAAGTATATTGAAAATTTGGAGAAAGGGCAAAGAAGCCTCAGTTATGAGAGGCTAATGAGAATACTTTCAAGAGTATATTTCCCAGTATCTTAATCTCTTTAAAACAAAACTTGATATGTATTCTTTAGAGTGTTCAAGCATCTTTGAGAAGATAAAATACCAAACCAGAAAAGAAACATAAGGCTGAGACCAAATTGAAACTACAAGTTAGTACCCACTTTTTAATAGGCAATCAACCACTGTAATAAATGACCAAAGGAATAGGTTTTCTTCTCCTGTTCCTATCTGAACAGAATACCTTGGTAAAAGGTGCTCTAGTGAGCTGCTGATGTGAGAGT
Source organism: Serilophus lunatus (assembly GCA_013399895.1). Classification (NCBI taxonomy): domain Eukaryota; kingdom Metazoa; phylum Chordata; class Aves; order Passeriformes; family Eurylaimidae; genus Serilophus; species Serilophus lunatus. Next base: position 2,008,296 of record VXBA01000586.1, read on the forward strand.
ACACAGTGCAAGTGTAATGTTGAAAAATGCAACAGCCTGTGATCTACAGAAGTTCAGGTAAGGTGATCTGCCAACTTCTAGTGTCATGAATCAGGTAGACAGGATCAAAGATCTCATTTAGCATTTAAAATTTAACAAATTCACTCTGGTTTCCTGTGCTTTGGGCTTTTATCTTTGCATTGAGAGAATTCTCCTGCTGTACATCAGCTTTAGACCTACTGAAATTTATCTGTGGAACAATTAAACAGAAGGTCTGTCCTGAGAATTGTGTTGAGGTCTTGTTGCTCTTAAGATCACAATACAGAAGTGAGATTCAAGAACATGTCAATGAGCAAGCATTTTGTTTTCCTGCAGTTTGCAGTCACCGTGACTGCTGTGCTCAGTGATTATGGGTCAGGATGGAGGACTTGTGCTGCAAGGAAGTGTGAAGAAATTACTGCACAAAAATATCACATCTGTAATTTTTATTTGCAGCAATACATGTTTCATGTTTTCTGTGGGATTTTGCCCATTGTGTTTCAGAATGGCAAGAGTTCTGTACTCAGTTGTAGTAAGACAAGAAAGCTAGGGTGCTTCAGAGACTTCAGTGTCTATTTCATATTTGAAAAATAAGATCTTTCTGAATGAGTTTTGCTCAATCTTCCATGTTTAGCCACTGAATTAATGGAAAGGAGCAGTAAATCATGCTGGGAATGGCCTCAAAACCAGAGAAGGGTTAAGTATTGCTGATTATTTCAGCGAAGTATTTTTCCTTTTTTTCTCTTTTAGGAAGTGCATACATCTAGAGTAAGGCTAGTTACTGTTGGTGTTCTTAAACACTCTGATCTTGAGGATGCTGGAGTCTTTAGGTCAGGATATGAAGACACTCTGTGACACAGGGTATTTAGGCTGGCCCTTGGAAGAGGCCTCCATCTCTATACATCCAGACACTTTGCAGTTAGAACATGACTGGCGCTGAATCTTAATGATGTCCACCATCAGGAGAAAGACAAAGATGCCAAACTGTGCCACAGAGAATTGTGGTGAATCCCAGCTCCTGCTAGAGCTGGAAGAGAACTCCATCTCTAGCAGCCGTCTGATTGCAGATTTCCTGCAATGGTTAAAAACATTTAAAAGTGATGATGTGATTGATGATATGTTAAAAACCATTTAGGGAAACAGGAAAGGCAGTCAATACTTGATGCAGATCTATTGCTGTGTCATGAAGAGTGGTCTGAGGGAGGATCTAAAAAAGGCCAGGACAACCTGTTTTGAAGCTTTCATTAGCTGCCCCAGCATGTAATTACAGAGAATCTGCAAGGGCTACAGGTCTGTCTGCTCTTTTTGTGCCATCTCCTAATTCTGCCTGCTGAATAATGACAGAGGTGTTTTGGGGCATTAAGTCATCATGGTTTGTTGACACTGAGGTTTGCCATTGCAATTCGGGAGGTTAAGCAGTCTGTTTACTCCTGCTCTCCTGTGCCACTTGCATCCAGGTGACAGGTTCTTTGTTTCTCTGCTGGTTCTCCATGTTCATTGCTATGCAGAATGAAACCCTAGAAGTTGCCTGAATATTAATTTTTCAGGCTTTCTGGGAATTGCGGGAAGGGAAGATTGGAGAAAAGCATATTGGCTCCTATTAAGACAGGATGGTGAACATGCAACAAACAGGCATCCCAGCCCAGGATAATCCACCTCAAACTTGGTCCCGCTGCCAGCATCTATGGCCTCCTGCGAAGGGGCCTTCAAGTGACTTGTACAGAGCAGTTGTACATCTCCTCCAAATGCAGGGATGTTGTATCCGAAGGCTTAGAGTTCTTAGATCTTGAGATGAGCTTCCTGCTCCATGGAAGAGGAGCCCTGCTAGAAACAGGAGGCAAACCATTAGTCCTGGTGGGTCTGTTGTGTGTATACGTGCACTGTGCAAAGAAATACTCTGCTAGAGCCAGTGAGCTTATTTTAGAGATAGCTTGGAAAGAACTTGGATGTAATCATTTTCCGGTGGAAGGCTGAAATCAAAACAGTTTTCAGTATTTGCCAGTTCTTATTTTGAAACATCATAATTTTTTTTAATAGGTGGATGATTTCAACATGCAGGTTTGTCACAATTTTCATCTCAAACCTTGTATTTCAGTGTTCAACTGAAATCTTGAATTTTGTCCAAATAAAGTTTTTGATCAAATTGAGAACCAGTATGGGGGAAAAAAAAGACTTGAAGTTCTCATCAAATTTTTGTTTTTATCACAATATGACTTGTCTGTGAATCTAAATACAGTTCTGCCCTTTAGATAGCATTCAGGTTTTTGTTTTGTTTGTTTGGGGTTTTATCCTCTTTTGCTTTTCACAATTTATTGTTTTTCCAGAAGAGGTTTATGCAGTTTTAGCTTTCTCGAATAAGAAGTATGCTGCCAAGCCTTGGCTCTTGCAAACTGATAAGAGCTGTTGCTCATTAGCATCAAATGCCTCAGCCTGTATCACTTCTGCTGTGTTGTTTAGTTAGCACATGTTGGCTGTTGTTTCAGGTTTGTGTGGCAAGGGTTTGGTACTGGGGGGGGCTACAATGGTGGCTTCTGTGAGAATCTTTCAGAAGCTTCTCCTATATCCAGTGGAGCCAATGCCGGTGGGCTTCCAGGTAGATCCGCTGCTGGATAAGGCTGAGCCCATCAATGACAGTGGCAGTGCCTCTTAGATAACATGTTTAAGAAGGGAAAAAGTTGCTGCACAAGAGCAGCAGCCGGAGAGAGAAAAGAGAACGTGTGAGAGGAACAGCTCTGCTGACACCCAGACCAGTGGGAAAGGAGGAGCCAGAGTGGAGATTCTCCTGCAGCCCATGGGAAAGACCATGATGAGGCAGACTGTGCTCCTGCAGCCTAGGGAGGTCCAGAGTGGAGCAGATATCCACCTGCAGCCTGTGGAGGACCTGACACTGGAGCTGTGACCTTCCACCAAGGTTACAAGGGAGGCTGTGACCCTGTGGGAAGCCTGCTCTGGAGCAGATTTTTTATCAGGGCCAGTGGCCCTATGGAGTGAGCAGCCCATGCTGGGGCAGGTTTGCTGGCAGAAATCATGACTCTGTGGAAGAGACCCACACTGGTGCAGTTTGTGAAGAACTGCAGCCCATGGGAAGGACTCATGTTGGAGAAGTGCATGGAGAACTGTCTCACATAGGAGCAACCCCACACAGGAGCAGGGAAGAGTGTGAGTAGTCTCATTACCACTCTCTGATTAGATTGGTAATGAATTAAACTAATTTCCTCAAGTTGAGCCTGTTTTGACAATATTGCTAACTGGTGAATGACCTACTTGTCCTTATCTCCACCCACAAGTTTTTCATTATTTTTTCTCATCCCTGTCCAGTTGAGAAGGGGGATGACACAGCAGCTTTGGTGGGCACCTGGCATGTAGCCAGGGCTAATCCACCTCAACTGTTAAAGAAGCAGTTAATCCCTTTGATACTCAATGGATTCTGTAATCATCTGGCCTGTTACTTAATAATCAAAGTTATCTAATGACTTGCATGATTTAATTCCTTTAGGAATCTTGCAATAGATGAGGAAATTTTGCCATGCAAGCTAACTTATACAGCACTGGAGAGCTGCTGCAAAGAATGCTTTTTAAATACAGTCAGGAAAATGATGTCTTAAGCAAGAACAGCGTGGCTGAAGGGAAAACAGGGTTTGGTAGGTGAACAGTAGGCAACCTGACTGCTTTTTTGTTGCACTAACACTTTTTTTGCTGCAAGTTTAGCTAGTGGTTTTGGAGCAAGATTTTTACAGCATTTTGCCAGGCAGTGAATGCTATATCAGTCAGGCTAGAGCAGTGTTGGATCTGGGTTAAGTTGTCAGAAATTTCTAAGTGTGTGCCTATCAATAGTAAGTAATTATGCATATGCTCAGAAGAAATGCTAGCCAAGGGAAAAGAAGCCATGCAAATTCTTTTACTCTTCGAATGCGGTGGAATCCGCAGTATCAGAAACATACAGTAATCATTGACAGTTTAAAACATGGTAATAATGACTTGTATATGTACTGAATGTCTTTTTTATGATATATGCCTGTTCCTCCATGTTTTCCAACACACTAAAATTGGGCACCTTTCCCTTCAATAGTGTATGGCAGCACTTTTATCTCAAATATTTTTAGTGCTGAGCTGACATTGCTAATGTTAGTTCACAAGCAACACCAGGAAAAAGATCCCAGCCCCTTCCATAGACAGAAGAGTGGTGAGGGGTGCAGGAATAGGAGTCAGCTTGCTGCAGGGAGTGGACCATTAAAGAAGGGTTACCTTCAGTCTTTGAATGGAAGAGAATTAGCTGAATACAAGTAGTCAACACTGTGTTTTTGCCAATGCAAATGTGCAATTTTTGCCAATGCAAAATGACAAGTCCAGATTTCAACAGCCTTTTAATGCTCAGATTTTTTCAGTGTTTGCTAGAGCAATTCTGAACTAAATAGAGCTTAGAGAAGTGAATGCAATCAAGTGTGGTGTGGTGTGGTGGCTACTTTTTTTGGTATTATTTTGCAAATAAATGCAACACATTTGGCTCTCTTCATCAAGTTTGCTTGTTTTTTTTCTGTATTTTCATTTCATTATGGGTAACATTTATTAATGTGACCCCAGTTGTGTTTGCTTAGTTGGGAAGTTGTGTGGTCTTTCCCATCTGCTGAGTGTTTACAAACCCTGTGAGCACCAAGTGAATATGGATGCTTTGTGTTTCAAGAAGAAAAGGAAGGGAGCAGATAGAACAGAGTCTCTTTTGCACAACTCAGGGGTTGGCTCAAGGTCTGGAGTGTTGAATTAGAACTGTTGGTGTTAAAGTTTTGCAGCTTAAGCTTTGCAAAGAAACTAGCTTGAGCTATCCAAAGCTACTGCCTTGTTTAGAACTGAGGTACCTCTCCAGTGTGTAGTTGTGTGTTAGCTCTTATAAGGAAAAGTCAGTGGCAAACCTTTTGCTCTTTTCCATAGAGGAAAAGTCCGGGACTCCTTCCTTACTACCTGCAGATCCTCTGCCACGTGTTATATTACATGTAACTGATTATAAAACATGTGGCTTTTTTTGCACTATGTTTTCGTAAGAGCCTTGAAAAACACTTAAACTTCTAAAGCACAAAAGACATATCAGTAGCAGAACACTGTAGGAGTTGGGCTTTTTGTTTGACTTGATAGATAGGAAAACATCAGCACTTAACTTCGAAATATTTGATGCACTGCTGTTTCTAAGACTGGAAAACTGTACTTCACTTTTGAAATAGAAAATACACTCCACTGGTCTTGCTTTCAGTGACACCCATACAAAGAACAGTGCAGAATAAAAGCGTATCTCTAAATCACAAAACCAAACCTTTGAGGGGGAGGTGAGCATGGGTTTGCATGTCAGGGATGATGGGTGAGTAGAGGGGAATGTGGATATTTGAAAAGAAAATAAATTTCTCCTCTTCTGTGACATGGGAAAGTCTATTCCCAGAGATTCGTGCTTCAATGGCCAATTCAGATGAATAGGTTTCGTCAACATCTGCCTGAAATTTGGTGCAGGATAAGGATGTGCAAAATAAAAGCAAAACCCCCCCCAAAAATGAACACGGCTCAAGTGATTCTGGAAACCCTCCGTGAGGCAGGTGATTGAAAAAAGTTGGCACTTGTCAGCTGGGCTGCGATGAGTTGGCCTCAGTCCTGCTTTGTCTGGTGAACTGCAGGTGTACAGGCACAGGACAGCTTGTATGTGGCATTTTACTCTGCAGTCACAATGGATTTACTGTGTGCTTATTGTCAGTAACTCAGTTGATAACTTGATCAACAAATCTCTTGCTTCTGATCATCACCCCTTAGACAGTGAGAGCAGGGATCTCAATAGAGTAGATATTTGCAAGATGTGCAGATACTGGGATGGAGGGAGCTTAGTTTTCACAGAAGACAGATCAGGTAAAGGGAATTAAATGGGGAGGAAGCTGGATACACATAAAATGCAGCAAAGAAGATGAGATGAAGCTCTCCACTGGTCCATAAATCAGGCACCCTGTCTCAGGAAAATCTTAATCAACTGCAGATCCTCCAGCCTTTCAGATGTGAAATAAATATCATAACTAGAGTAACATTGATTCAGCTGTAATGCTGTTTAGCTCTACCTTTCCTTGGCATTGAAAAACAACTTCACCTTGTCCCAAGTGATGTGTGGTGACGTCTTTATTGAGGATGTGGTGTTCACTGGAGTGTGTGGAAGTATCATCACAGCCCATGCTTCAGTCTTTGTCTTGGATTTTTGGAAGGACCCGACTTATATCAGGTATTTTTCAACAAATGTGATTCTTATTTGCACCTGTCTGATGAGAAAATGTTGTGAGATTTGCAGCATCTTTTAGAGGATTGGACTGTAAACAATGGATTTTGGTCAGCATGGTAGCTAGTAGAGTCTGAAAGGTTGATATTGTGAACTCTTTCAGATATACATGACTGTGCAGATACAGCCATAGCTGACACTTGGTGTAATTAAGCTAATTAAATATCTTTGTGGGACTTGTCTTAATTTCCTTTGCGAAGTAGGTTTGACTGAAGCTGATTCTTGCTTAGATGATGTTCCTTTCCCCCTCTCTCATTTAATATCCAGCTACATCATGACTAGATTGCATTGTTCTAATCCTTTACTCACTCAATATAGACAAATGCTGATGCTTCAGTGCCTTCCTTTCCCTCTGGGACTTCTGTTACAGGCACAGGATTTACTGTGAGGTGGTAGAATATAAGGTTGTGTTACGTGACCTAAAGAGAGAGGTTTCTGTCTTGCTGCCACAGTCTGCAAATAGGGTGTTCAGGGCATTGTGCAACACCTGCTGACTTGCACCTGACAAAATGAGATAATAGGAGTAATTTCCAATGCACTCTAGATAATATGGAGTCGATGGCAAGTTTTCACTAACTTAATTAGACTAACAGCCTACTCATTGCCTTTCTGAGAGAGATTTAAAAGGTCCCAGTGGGATGGTTTATAAACTTTTAAGTTTCACTCTCAGCGTGTTGTATGTTTGGAAGCTGGTGTGCACAGTCCATACCACATTCTGCACTAGATGTGGCATCCAGTAAGCTTGGCTTTCTGCTTTTTTTAAATATCCTGTGATTAAAAGCTAATGAAAACACTAAAAGTAATTTAAAATACTTCAGGTTTTGATCCTGTTTAAGGTTTTGTAATGTGCCTTGCGTCTTAGCAGGTTTGGATGGCAGCCTGTAATGTGAATTATAAGGGAAAGGGTAGATACTGACCCACTTAGAGCACTCACAGAGAATAAATATTTGCCAGAAGTTCTTTACTTCAGGTCTGAACCAGAGAGGGTGGCCATGCAAGCCTGTATGGTAAGCCACTGACAAATGTGGCTTTTTTCACTTTTTTTTTTCCCTTCTAGTTTCACCTTCTGGACTAGTTGTTTCTTCATATCTTGCTGCTTGTTTTAGAGAACATGTTGGCTTGTACATAGGAGTTAAAAGCAGTTATAGCTGAAGGACTGTATTTGGTGTTAAGGCAGTGTTCTATAACCCATTTCACTGCTCCAAATCACCAGGCTACTAGAGAGTATCATGCTGTCTGCATCACAGGGTGCTTGGATACTAAAGGAACCACAGCCCATTTGGTCTGGACTGTATTTTCTCCTTGTTTGGTACATCTGAAGAACTTTTGAGAAAGGAATGTATATGAGGTAAGAGAACTGGGGAATATGTGCTGCAGAAAAGGTTGTTAAGGCTCTGAACAAAACACTTCCTTGTTAATATTGTTTGTTATTTCTCTGTGCAGATATTGAGGCAGTACTTTCTGAAAAAATATATTAAGGAACTTTCAAAGAAAGGCTTCCCATTTTAAAAGTTGGCTGAATCTTTAAAATTAATAACACATTTGTGGAAGAAGCATAGACATTGTGCCTAAAATCTCACGTGCTGGTGTATCATGGTCGACTCTCACATCTTCAGTGTGCTAGACTAAGTTACAGATTTTAGTGCCCAGCAGCTCAAGCCCAGAGGGCAACTTTCCTAACTGTGATGTTTCTGTTTGTAGTTAGAGGTGAGCAGGTGTAGTTAACTGCTGCTCTCTGGAGTTGACGTGCAATGGAGGGTTGGGTTTTTAATGTTTTTACTTCAGTAAAAATAAACTTCTGCCACATTGTCATCACTACTGGCCAGGTGTTTCAGAGCAATGAAATGTGCCATAAAATGTGGCATTTGATCCTTAATAAATTGCTATTTGAGATTAGAAATTTATTTGTTGTCAAGTGGTAGCTTTTTTGTAGAACAGTCAATTACGGATTTGTAGAAGAGCAGGAACACAGATCAGGCTGGTGCCCTGTGCTTCAATAGATATTTTGACTTCCAGTGCCTAAGCAGTATTTTATACTTTGTCATTCATATCAGTTAAATTATCAGTGCTACTGGTTATGTATACTTGAGAATTTCAATGCCTATTTATTGAGAAAAGGGAACCGAAATTAATCTAATTTAGTTTCCAGTGGACAAATGCTCTTGTGTTGTAGTCTCCAGTGAGGTGGTAGGTCTGTCCCAAAAGAATTAACTACTTACCCATGAGGATTTCTTTAGTTAGGAAGACAAGTAGAAGTTGTTTAATTGAGACGATGGAGTTATTTGGTTTGCTTGACTTAAATGTACGGACATGAACTGTAAGAAGATAAAACCAGCATATCCTGCGAGCCATGGTGATAGGTCAGTGTCCAGCAAACAGCAGAGTGGGAAGATGTACTGCTGAGCTGCATGGTGGTTCAGAAGGCACATCCTCTACTTCTGCCCTTGCAGAATAGGGCTTGGTAAATCCATGCTGAGAATTGTGAGAAGCTCAGTTGCTGTGTGTGCACTCTTTTGTCCCCTCCTTATTAAATAAATAGACCATGTATCTCTCTCTGCCATGGAGACTGTCATCACGATCAATAGGTTTCAGTATGGCAGAATTGAACAGGTGTAGCAGGCTTATTTCTTCAGTGAAATTGCTGCAGTGCTGACTCGGATATTTTCAGTGAGCTGTAAAGCAAATGCTTTTGACTAAAATATCCTTTTGTCTTGGATTCTTCCCTGCAGTTTATTATTTTGCCTGGAAGATGCCTCCCACTGTGAGTTGTGGACTTTCAGCTTAATGTCAGTACTCATTAAATTGTAGGAGCAGAAGAAATTTAACAGACTGGAGTTAAACTACAATAGAAGAAAGAATTTAGTGCACCATTCCAGGGAGTTTGCTTGCTTTTAATTGATGCATATAGCTTAGGGATGGTGGGTATGTACACTTTGCAGCAAAGCTTCGTGGACGTGTGTTAAAATAACCTAAGCTCTCTCACCTCCTGCCAGGTGGGGCTGTACATATGGAGTAACTCAATCTAGTTGTTGCAGGCATGGAACAGATGGGGTTTTATTGTCTGGAGTGCTGGGAGTGCCTATGAGAGCAATGTCAGCAGGATCCTTGCCCCAAGCAGCACTTGCTGAGACACAGCTTGCTGCAGGAAGGCTGACTTGTGGCAGCAAGTTTTACACAGGTCTCCAGCAACCATGATTGTGATGGCATGTACAGGGGAAGAGGGTAGGGGGGTTCTGTTCATTTTAATCTGTGTATTATGTGCAGTTTACTTGCTGCCTTGTGCTTGAGCAGTTTCCAACATACCACATAGTAAAACTCTGAGCTCTTATCACCTTGTTGGGTTAAAATACTTTATGGAGGTGATTGCTCTTATTTCCATTTCATAAAGGGAAAAGCTAAGGTGTGTGAGAAGGAGAGGGAACTGCTGTAGCAATTCAGAGAGAAACCAGTCACTTACTGATTCCTGTTCCTGAACAATAACCACTTTATCTGAGGTCTCCTTTTTGTAGTAAAGCAGTTTTATGGAGTGTGATGAAAGACAACTATGCCCTTCCCTGCTTGCGTGTTCCTAGGCTTCATCATGGTACTACAAGCTGAGAGTGTGCTGGAGTATTTGTCCATCTCAGATAGTGTCAGTTTTTATTGCAGAGGGAAAGTGAACTGGCTGCCTTTGCCATGCATTTGGCTTTACTTAGTGAAAGCTGAGATCATTCACTGCTGCCCAGTGTGTTGTGCTTGCATGAGCACATGAGAAGATGAATGTCTGTAGTGAGTATAAAGTCACTCTTGATTTCCTGTGAAGGGGGAAATATCAGGAGTTTTGCTTCTTCTCTGTTTGACTGTAACAGGATGTAGGAAGAAGTGAACTTGCAGTGCTGCTTTTATTGTACAAGAAGTGTTTGGGTATCCACAAAACTGTTTTATGCCAAGCACTGCATACCGGACCTGTGAAGTAGGTGCAAAGGCCAGGTTCGTGCAGCGAATGATGGCTCAGCTTTCCATCTCTATAAGAACTTTGCAGACTTTCTGTTCTTCCCTTAGCCTACTTTTAGCATCTCCACAGTGCTTCATTTCGCTGCTCAGGACAAGAGGACAGTGTTCTCTTATGGGACTCTGGAAATGTAGCTGTTGTCAAGCAAGAGTGGGTATTAGACAGCTCATCTGCAATAACTTGATGAGGAGAGTCTGGAGGTCAGAGAAAACGTGCTGAAGTAGTGCTGTCTCCCTGAACATTGTGATTTTGCTTTCCCTGCACATTGGACCCAGACCAGCTTATTGTGAGGTTAAGGAGGGCAAGGTGCATTTCTTGCCACAGAGAGAACACATGGACTGGAAAATGCTAGGAATTAAGGGACACATATCTTTGTGTTGCTGATGCGTTTTACTTCTCGTTTGTCATGTTACAATTAGTGGCAAATTAAATTGAGGAACTGATTAAATGTTTTCTTTCCATGCGTGCTGTATCCATTTTCACAGGATCCTTCCGTCAGCAGACTTTCGAGTCTTCAGGAGTTCTTTTACTTTGGGCCTCTCTGCAGGGGTAGCACTGGTTGTTTCTGTTTATCAAGGAGTAACTCCAGGCAGTTTTAAAGACTGTAAAAGCAAGTTTTTTAATGTTACTGTCTGGAGAGCTACCACAGCCACTGCAGAAACAAGGCCTGTTGTAGTGAACAGAGTGAGGGGAGGGGAATGCAACTTACCTGGAGGTATTCCTTCTCTCATCATAGCTCTAGGTGAGAGCCACAGTAGAATGTCCCCATTTGAGGGAAAAAACCACGAATAGGGCCCACAGAGAGATTCTTCCGCTTCTCACCTTCTCGTGTGTGTTTTTGAGGGACAAAGGGCTAGTAACAGTCACTTCAGGACTGGCCAGTTGCTGCAGCCTCAAGAACAGCCAAAGCAGAAACTCCCCAACAGTTGGAGCTTTGCAGTTTGCAGAGGACAGACTGCCCTGGGATCAGTTGCTGTTTCTCTCATCTTCTTTTGATCCTGTCTGCCCTTCCATCTCCTTTTTCCTATCTCTTTATTGCTTCCTTATCTATGTATTTTTCTATCCCTGATTTATCTTTAACTGAAACCTTTCATGATGCTCAGGAAGTAGCAGCATTGTTATGTTTTATGTTGCTCATGCACTTTTCTTTGCTTTCCCTGTTCTTTGTCATTTGAGTTCCTTAGCCCCTGAGACAGAAGCTCTGGGTTGGTACAATACCTGTTACAGTGGGACCCACTTTTACTGTCTAATAACCTGATAAATACAGCTTGTACAAATAAATTATTCATTGACATTTTTAGGTTTCTAAATCAGCGTGAAATACTTTTTTTCCTGCAATCATTCCCTTCTTCACAAAGAATTAAATAAATGCAATAAATGTGCAAAAAATGCAAACATGCATAGAGGCAAGGTTGTTCACCCTGAGTAATATGCAGGTTCTTTCATATGTGTCTCTACGTGGCTTCTGCCATCACGGTGTCTATGTAGAGGTTAGCTCAGTTGGTTAGAGCATGATGCTGATAACACCAAGGTTGTGAGTTTAATCCCCACATGAGCCATTCACTTAAGAGTTGGCCTCAGTGAACCTCTCTCTTACAACTTGGAATATTCTGTGATAATACTCATAAGAACAAGTAGCTTGCTCTCTGAAGAGCTGCACGAAGAAGTGATGCGAGGTGTGTTTTTCAGAGACCACTGGTATGGCTCTCACTGGAAGATTGAGGAATTAAGAATGTGGAAATAGCTTGTGATCTGCCTTAAAGCATGAAGCATTAACTTCCAGACAAGACACTGGGAGTCAGTTTAATTCCTCAACCATCTCCTTCCTTTGTCCAGCAACAGTCTTATCTTGCCAGTTGACTGCTGAACTGTGGATCTGTCAGAGGAGTCAATATTGCTAAAGGGACATCTCTCCAGACATCTCTCAGTCCCTGGAGAATTGTATCCCAAAAGTGCACTGAAATTTGTATGACAAATGGCAGCCAGCCCCACCAAGGGACTTGGCAGTGTGGAAATGTCTAAATGCACTCGCTGTGAAAGGCTAGGTGAGGAACTGCACAGTCTTGTCTTTCAGTTGCCGCTTTATCATTTTCTTGTTTTACAAACGCATTGAAGATGCTCATGATCATGAATACTAAACACAAGGATTTTCCTTTTTTTACCCCCTATGATCAATACGAAAATCTCAGTAGAGCACAGCACATCACAAATCTTTTCTAAGCACTTTAACTGTTCTTTTCCTCTCCCTCAAAAGCTACTGGATGATATGGCAATAATTGAGGCAATCACAGTGTGAAACTAAACCATTGCCAAGGCTCAGATGTCACATGTGATGTGTGAACTCATGCCGCCAAAACCGCTGGCCTATTGACCATAAGGGGGAGACTGTGCTAAAAAGCTCTGGTTTCCTATTGTATCCAGGATCAAATCCCTGTGCAGTGGCAGTTTTGCAAAGTGAAATTCTGGCTTTTACTCAGTGAGTAGCCCAGGAGGCCAGTTGCCTAAAAGTATACCTATGTGCTATGGCACAGCAGGTTGGGCTAGGTAGCAATGGAATTTCTCATAGCAGCTGTGTGAGGAAGAGCTATACCATGTGCAAAGCTTGGCCTTAGTGGTATGCTGAGCAGTAAGAACGTGGCTACACAGAGCTAGGATTCAATCCAAGCTCTTCATGCTCCTCTTCCCTAGGCTGCTTCTGGACTCAGGAAAACAGCTTTGCAGAAGAACAGGTTGGGAAGGAATTCTTCATCGTTAAGCAAATTAAACAGCTGAACTTCTTTTACTCACTGAGGAGCTGTCCATTCACCTTCAGCGAAATGAGGAAGGAGACTTGAATTCTTTCCCTCCTTTAATGTCTGTTGATTCTTACTGCAGTGGCATCTGGTTGGTGGTTTTTCTTTCTCTGGGTGAATCCCAGCTGTGATTGCAGGTGCCGCTCCACTAGCTCAGATCCAAGCAGGGACTTGTGAGCAGGCGGTCCATGTTGAAATGCTTCACAGCAGTGGGTACAAATGAATGCTAAATCTGTTCTCTGGTAAATGTTGGAACCATGTGAGTGCACTGAAACCCTCTGAGCTGCCAAACCTTCTGTCAAGCCAGAACTTAAGTTGTTGTAAGTCTGTGTTCCCTTTTCTTTCAATAACTCATAGTGTGTCCTGTAGGAGTATAAATATGACTCCAGCCAGGCATGAAACATGCAGCTTGAAAGCCACAGTGTTGGAGAGGCTGGGTAATGGAGAGTGTGATTGTGACTCACAGGAGCTGCTTCTCCGATTGGATTGAAATGGGAGTCTGGGCATGTCTCTACCTCCCTGTTTGCCCTTCTCCAGAAGGAAGAGAGTTACAGGAAGCTCAGTAGGGCCACTGCTGAACTTTTTTTGTGGCTGTAGCTGTCAAGGCTGGTAGGATTGAAGAAGCCCCCCATGTGCTAAGTGTGGACTGATACTATAGGAGTTGCTACTGGAGTGACCCATTGCAAAGATTGCATCTGGTGTGTTGATAAGGAGTGTGGCTGGGAATGCTGCAGTGGATCTAGAGCGGCCAGCAGGTCGAGGGAGGTGATTTTGCCTGTCTGCTCTGCTCTCATCAGACCCTACTTAGACTATTGCATTCAGCTCTGGGGTCCTCAGCAAAGGAAAGACACGGGCCTGTTGGAGCAAGTGCAGAGGAGGCCGCGAAAAGGATAGGAGGGATAAACACTTCTGTGGAGACAGGCTGAGAGAGCTGGGGTCATTCAGCTGGAGAAGAGAAGGCTCTGGAGAGACCTTATTGCAGTCTTTCAGTACGTGAAAGGGACTTATAAGGGAAAACCTTTTAGCAGAGTCTGTTGTGACAGGAAAGGGAATGATGGTTTTAAACTAAGAGGGTTGATTTAGATTGCATATATGTGAGGAAGAAGTTTTAAACAAGGTGAGTGGTGAGGCATTGCAACAGGTTGCCTGGAGAAGTGGTGGAGGCACCATCCCTAGGGAAATTCGAGGTCAGGTTGGACTGGGCTCTGAGCAACCTGGTCTTGAAGATGTCTCTGCTCATTGCAGGGAGTTGGACTACATGGTCTTTATATATCCCCCTACAACTCAAATTATTCTGTGAGTCTATGGTCAGCAGATTCTGTTTGGGTGGGGAGTTTTTTTGGTTATGGGTTGTTTTGGTTTTGTGGTTTTTAGGGGTTTTTTTTCCTCCCTCTCCTTACCCCTTCCACACTGTTTTGATCTGTGTATTTAAAGAAATAAGGCTGCTTCTGGGCAGGATTTCTATCCGCTGGCTCTGATTGGCACAACTGAAAATCACTTATTCCTAGACTGGTGCATGAGCTCTTAGCTGTGATGAGGTCTGGAGAAAGCAGCTGAAAGCCCTTCTGCAGGGGGAGGTGTGGGGAGGAGGGAGCCTATTAGAGTACAAAAGAGAGAGCTGGAGTGAATTTTCATGCTGATGAATATAAGAGTAGAAACACTGAGTGCTGCTGCAGTAATCTGGCTGAGCAAGTGTTCTCCAGGCACAGTCAGCACACATCTGTGCTGAGCACTGACATGGCCTGTTCCCAGGATGAGCATTTACCTCAGCAGTGAGTCTCATGAGTAATATTCCAACTAGAGCAGTTGCAAACTCTGTTGCAAAGAGTCTTTACTGTCTTGCCATTTGTCTCTCAGCTGCGCCTGACAAGCAGAGGAGAGGCTGAGGATATAACCACCAAACTGCAGCTGGATTTTTTTTCCCCAAATATTATTTTACTTTCAATTTTAGATTTCACATCTGCCTCTTGATCCACCTAGAAGAGTGGATCGTTACAGGTACTGAAAGAAATGAGGCAGAGAAGCAGAAGTGACCAGTGTTTGCTGCTGTGTTTGAGACACTGATATAAGTTATCTCTAACGATATAAACTGGAGCTGAGGACTAAAGTCATTACAGTAAGAAGTCAAAGTGTAGTGGCTGTAGTGATCGATGACTATAAGTAAGAGCCAGCCACAACATTTTAAACATAGTGGAAATCCAAAGCAGTAAATCTGCAGCTTCATCATATCAGGCAACAAAGCTCCAATAAAGCAAAATGCTGGGCAGTACTGATCGGGAAGGGACGAGGAGCTGCTGTTCCCCAGCTGAATGGGGCATGCTGGCCAGGTTTGCTGTCTCTCCAATGGAACACGGAGCAATTTGAAGCCTGTTCCAAGCAAGGCAGCAATTCCTTCTTCGAGAGCAGCAAGGATGGCCCAGTATCTGTTGGGACAAATGCACCCATGTAAAGGGTAGTGCCAGTGCTTGTGATTTCCAGCAAGCCCATGTCAACATCTGCATTGGCCTCAGCAGGGAGCGTGCCTTCGGCAGAGCAAGCGATGCTGTGGTGAGGCAGGAACCACTTCTTGTGGGACTGTGGCTTCACACGCACCTACTCAGACTGGCAGGGAATTCCTGCTGCGTCCCTAAGCTGTTCTTGAGACCTCTGAAAGTTTCCCTCCTTTGTTTCAGAGCCATCATCAATCACTTCAACCCGAAGATAGAGTCTTACGCCGCAGTGAATCACATATCACAGCTCTCTGAGGATCAGGTAAGCCAGATGTGGGATGACCTTTTTTCATGTTGACCTCTGGAATGTGGGTGTTTACAATTGCTCACTGGGATCGATGATGTCCATGAGTGATGGAAATGGAACTCTCGTGTTCCTTCTTTAGATGTAGGCAAAAGCAAAGCCTGCTTTAGCCAATTTTACCACCACATGCAGAGATTTTGGTGATATCAGGGAACTCTGGCAACAGTTGGTGGAAATTTTCTAGGGTAATTGTATTCAGTTGGTTTAGATTTTGAAAAGAGAGAGTTTTTCATAAAGAGTGGTAAGGTAAGGTTTCCCTTCCTTAATATGATCTGATTTGATCTCTTTGCGTCCTGCTTGTATTGCATAAATGTGTAAATGTGGCTTTTTGGAAATAAGCTATTGTGCATGGTCTCAGGAATGGAGGAGATGGTCTATTTCCCAAAATAAAATATCAGGATTATACATTAATCACTCTTGGAGAGGTAAGTGACGCTGCAGAAGCAGATGGTGGACAAAATGCAGAGCTGCTGTGAGAGCTGGGGGAGTCATCCCAGAAACAGCTGTGTCAACACTTCTGGACCTTCCAGAGAAGAAATTGTGTATGCAGTCTAGGACAGACATCATTGGAGTTACCTTGCATTGCTCCTTCCGTTGGATGGGATCCCATGCTTGTGCTTGTTAAAAGGTCTTGACTGTAACCTGCTTTGCAATTCATTTCTCTCCTTGATATTTTTACTATATTTTGATTATACCCTTCCCTGCTTCCCACTAACCTTTTCATTTATTAACCTGCTTGATCTGTAGTATGTAACCCCCTAGACTCAAGCTGAATACTGTACTGATACAGTGGGGGGAAAAAAAAAGGTGAACCCTATTGCTTTTTATTATCTTCTTAGTATAGCTAGATAGAAGAACACTAATTTTAATTTACTCAATTTTCCTTATTGTTCTTCCTCTGAGAGTCACTGTATCCACAGCTATGCTTTGTGATGGTTTGTGTTATTAATCCTCATGCAATGATTGCCATCAACTGAGACACCTAAAAAAACCTTTGATAGCCCAATTTAAAACTGGAGGCTTGGACAGAGGGGAATTTTGCATAGTCTTTGAGTTAGTCTGAGAAGGGAAATGAGCTTTTCACTGTCAGCTCTGTGTAGTATTCATCCCCCAGCAGTTCAGGGAGGTCAGGTTAAATCCTTTCTTCCTTGTATGTTATTCTTTAAATAAAATCTCTAGCAGCAGACAGATAATGAAATCAGTGCTGATGCGTGGAGCATTTTGAGGAAGATGATTAGGAAGTTGAAAGACAGACAGATTTTTCTTTTTTCTTTTCTCCCTTCATGCTTTCTCTCAACATAGGGAGAACATCAAACAAAGTAAAGCAATAATAGGCCCTGGCAAACTGCAGAGAAATAAGGGAGATGTCACTGTGGTGAGGGACTGCGTGGTCTCAGTGAGGGTGTTTAATCAGTGTTCTGCAATTCACTGCACAAGGAGGAGAGGGATGAAGACTTCTTGCCTCCACTTTCAATTATACCAGTGAGCTCAGGTCTGTGTGTTGGACCGTGTTTTCCCTCTGTCGGTGGCTGTCACACATGGTAATTATGTGAGTGGTAACGGTAGATGGCTCAGATCGAGCCTAGGGTCTGTCTTTTGTGAGGTAACAGAATTTGTTGTTTTCATTGTGTCAGCTGTTCAGCATGTGTGTGAGAAAGGGGGGATCAAGCTTACCTTTTGCCCACTCCTTTTCTGTTTTTCCTTCCAGCTGTATCTATTATTTTTACATGTATGTTCACTTAATTCACCATCTCTGTGCTCTCCACAAATATTTTCTGCACAGAATCCTCTGTCCTTTATAGCCCTGTTTTTTGAAGCGTACCACATTAAAATATTTAGTGCTGACATTTAGCTTGTGTGTCCACAAGCAGATAAATACATTTGAGACTGGTCATTCTATCTTTCGAGTTATTCCAAAAGTTTCAGGAGACTGGTATTTCTTTACTGAAAACAATTGTTTCTTACCATTTTATGGATCAGATTTTTTTCATGACGATCTCCTTCTCAGAGACTAGTTTTGGTCAGTTTCTCCTATGACTGCTTGTACTCCTTTGTGATATCTGAGAATCTCCTGTTAATAGTTCTGTCTGAGGGGGAGTTTCCAACTGCTCTGATTTGTTTCTGATTCACTTGAATTTAAGTTCTGGCACCCTGCTTGTGTGTGTTAGATTATTTATTTATTTATTTATTTTTGTATTTTTAATATCCTTAAAAGTAGCTAAGTAATCAGCTGAAAGAGATTTTGCTCTATCTTTTCCTTAATTCTATGAAAGCCTTTAGTACCTTGTTAATCACTAATGTCCATTTATTACCATTTTAAGTCTGTCATTTCAGTGCTTTCTCCTTTTTTTATTTACAAGCATTAATTTTAACGATATTACATGCTGAGGGGATTTGTAGGCCCTTGAAAATGATGGACATGGGATTGTTTTAAACATAGACTGTTAATACCACTGTATTAACAGCCCTAAAGATCTCCAGGAACCATAGTTTGAATATACAGGTCTCTGCTCTAGGCAGATGTATTTATAAGACCTCATGGTACTGCTTTGCTGATTCATGTGGGGTTTATCAGAAGCCCTCCAGGTCAGAAATACTGGGAAGAGACTTTTTTTATTTCATATTCTCTTGAGCAAAGAGTGGGAGATGCCAGGGATTTGATGATGAGCCACTTCAGTCTATCAACACCATGGGATCTGCAAAACATCTACTTGCCAAGGCAAACTCGGAATCCTTCCTAGTCGTTAGCTGTTTTACAGACCTTGCTGTAGTTCCTCACCATGAAACAGGGAATGTCTTAGCCAGTTATTGGCATCTTCCCTCACTTGCTAATTTGTTAAACACTGACTTTAGTGTTAATTTGTGGTTTTGTGGTGTTCTCCCTCTCAACACATTTGGTTCCTGCCTGCATGTCCTTTAAGGGATTGAAAGATGCTACACAGTAAAAAAGATAGGTTTGGTCATTACATTTGCCGGTGTAGTTTTGGTTCTTCCATGCAAGTGATTATTCCCATGTCTTCAATTACATTTTGGTCCCTTCTTGAGTCCAAGGGGCAAAATAGCCTCTTACGGAAGGAATTCATAGGTTTATCTGTACTTTTGAGATGACTAAACTGCCTTCTACTTAATGCATTGGAGGTGGTAGAATTTCTGTATACCCTATCTGATCTGAGAAGCTCCCAACATGTTTTCTAGCAGAAGCAGTTGCACAGAGCAGGGTCAAGACAGTGATGAAACAGTAGTAAAGAGTTGCTCCAGAAGGGCAAATGCGGACAAACGGAAAAGATAAAACCACAGCATGAATGATCTGGATGGGATCTCACATCTGCTCTTTCTGGATGTGAAAGGGCAGCAGTTTGTAAGAAGGCAGCTCTCTGACCCATGACAACATAGTACAATTTTCAAGAGAGGCTAAAGTTAGAGGAACCCAGTAGTTTTGGTAAAATCTCCTCTGAGCAGGAGTGTGTTATGTTGCCTTGCATGCCAAGCAAGTCTTACGCCAATTAGAAAGTTGCTCACTAAGCTCTCGTATTCTCTTTAGCACTTTTTCTCTCAATGTCCTCTCTAAGAGTCTTAAAATTGAGATGGCAAACCTGTAGGATTGATAATGCTTGCTATTTGGGAACATCTATGTGCTTTTTCTTATAGAAGCTTTTCTTTCTTCTCAGCCACAGTGGAAACTTTACGCCACCTCCAAAGCAGAGGTGAAGTTCAGTGTGAGAGACTGCTGTGAACACCTGTTTTGTGTTTCGTAAATGCAGGTGGAAAGTGCTGGGACCAGAACAGACTATGATGGAAAAACAGGACAACTGTATCACTTTTGAAATTGTGATAAATGAATATAATACTTTGCTTGTTTCACACTGTGATACCTTTATAACTCAGGTACAATTGTTTGAGGCTGGAAATGACCTTCAAGATCATCAAGTCCAACCATTAACCCAGCACTGCCAGTAGCTGCAATCCAGTTTGGCCAGGCAATCTCACAAAGCCATTTCCCTTTCACTGGTCATCCCTCAACTGTTGAATATTCCTTCATGCTGCCCCAATCCACATGGCCTTCTCTTACCTGCTGGGGCCTTGAGGGACTAACCTGAAGCGCAGCTCAGGGACTGTCCACAAGTGACTTGGACAGAAAGACACAGAAGGGTATAGTTGGTTTTAGATGCCCTAAAGTGTTTCATTCTAAGCCATTGATGTCATGGTTTATTCAACTTGTTCTGGTTTCCATAACTAGCAGCAAAACCACTGGCAGACACCAAATGCTTTGTCTTTTTTTAGCACTGCTGGCAGTGACGTTAAGAGTTAAAAGCCTCTTGGCATGTGTGCTTTTAATATTTTTAAAATGCCAAGTACCATCAGTGCTAGGTACTGATACATTAAATCCCCTTAATCTCTTTCATTAGTATAACGTCTTGTGAGGTCTTGAGAAATATTTTAAAATTATTTTGGCATAATGCTACTTCACTTCTGAAATGCAGTGAGTTTTGAGTAGAAAGCCTCAAGACTGCTTGTGCCATGTTGCACACAGTAGGAGGAATGTGAAACACTAGCTAAGGGATCACCAAGGCAAGGCTTTAATTTAAAGTCAGCGCATCTTTGCAAATGAGGCAGAAATGTTGGTTTTCGTGGTCTCATTACAGACACCTACTCATGACTAATAGCTTGAAACAGATTTTATTGTTTAAATAGAAAAGGATGAGCTGCACCAGGTGAAATTGGAAAGGATCTATATAAAAAAGTCTTCTGGGGTTGGCAAATTGCTGGTTTGCTTAGCTGTTGGGGGTTTTCTCTGGTTTAGATATCTTCCTCTTTTTTCTTTTTTTTTTTTTTTCTTTTTGTTTTATCAGAGAAATATTCCTGCAATTTACTAGTGCCTCAGACTGCTTTATGCAGTGTGCCAGACTGAATGGGTCTGAACAGGCTTCAAGGTCTGATCAGCTTTGCAGCAAGGAGATTTGGAGCTAGAGGTGAGCTTTGGAGCAGTGACTTTGTGCTGCGTAGTGCCTTTTATTAACATGCAGAATGCAATAAACTGTGCGTCACTGGAGGAGGGGGAGCAACTGTGATAGGCCCTTAGAGGGACAAAAGAAGGACTTTGATTTTTAAAGCAGCTACTGCTGGAGAGATACAACCCTATTACTGTTTCAGTCCCAGAAACTCCAATAAGAAATGGGAGAAAGCCTTCAAGCTCAACACAAAGGTGTCCCAGGATCTTGCCCATTAGCCTAGGTGGCACTTACCTGCTCTGTGCCTCTCGGAGGCAGTGTGACCCTGAAACACCTCGGTTGGTCCTGGAGCAGAGGAGTCTTTCTTCCCTTTTTACTCTGCAAACGCTGAGGCATGTTTTGCTTCCACCAATTCTGTGAGCCATCCTCTTGGGCAGATGAGGGACTGCCTTGAAGTTCAAACTGGTAACAAAATAAGTTCATTAAACTTCAAAGCAAGGCTTGGCCTTCAGTTCTTAAGGCTGTTTTCACATCCTTGCTTGGCTTTTGCCAGTATCACAGGGGCTGATAAGGGCCTGAAGAGTGCTGTAGTGCAGGTGACCACTGAATGCTGGGGACTTGGTTTTCTGGAGCAGCTACTCACTGCTGGCTGCAACTGGGTAGTCCCCTGGAGCTAGGTAAATTTTTATGCTGGGGCTACAGAAGCATCGCCCAGGGATATGAGTTATGAGTCCAGTCTGATTCATGGCTGGGAGTGTGCTGAGCAAGAGCCATAGGTTCAACTTTGTAACAAGCTCCCAATCTGTGCTGTGGAGACAAGCTGATGTTACTCTGG
The DNA here is from genome assembly GCA_013399895.1 of Serilophus lunatus. NCBI lineage: Eukaryota > Metazoa > Chordata > Aves > Passeriformes > Eurylaimidae > Serilophus > Serilophus lunatus. The sequence goes on from VXBA01000586.1 coordinate 2,029,969, forward strand.
TTCTTAGTGCTTGTCCTCCTCCTCAGTGAATGTGTTTCACAAAACACTTTTCAGATGCCCAGCAGATTTGCTTTTTATATAGTACTTAGCTACCCACAGCCCCTTTTCTAGGTTTAGTTACAGGAAGGGGCTGCAGACTGGGGTCTGAACTCCTTCCTGGCTGTCACTGTGCTGCCTTGAGCCCAGTGTCCTCCCGAATAAGAGGGCGGTCGGTGTGGATCCCTTAGGGGGAGCCAGGCAGCATTTGAAGTGCTGTGTGATCTGCCGACAAAGGCTGCTGTGGAGGTGCAAAGTAGTGTTATGAATTCCCGTCACTGCTAAGCGCCTGTATAGGGCAGGGAAAGTTCCACAGAGGATTGCAACAGAATGATCAAAACAGTCCGCATTTATAAAGATTAAATTACAACTTTGCACATCTGCGATTAAAGCAAGAGCTGTCAACGGCTGGCTTGTGTGAACGCACAATTCAATTTGCATTTTGTAAAACTTCACATTGAGAAGGTTTTTTTAATCCCTTGTGAAACAGGAACAATAGGCATGGCTGTTGCCATAATACGTATAGATACCATGCAAACTCCTTTGGTCATCTGTAAAGCTGGATTTATAGCTCTACACTTTGTTGCTCTAGTTCTGAGCTCCACCTTAAGCTTCCTTACACTCAGTCATCTGTCTTCTTGGGAATTCTAAAGGCAGACAGGCTACAGCCTGCTGTGCTAGCTACAGACTGTGATGTGGCTGTGAGTAGCTACTCATGGAGTTACATTCTCCTCTTACTAAAGGGGGACAAGACTTTGCAGTGACTGCTAGCCTTGACTTTTTTAAAACTCCTGCCTTCAGGGGCTGCTATCCCTTTCTCTCTTTTAGTATCTGCTGTAACAGATGATATTTTTCTGCTTTCCTTCTCTGGATACTCTAACTGGAGCTGCAGCTGTGTCCCAAAAGTGACAAATTGGGTCACTGCTCTGATTTTTAAGTGGGAAACAAATGGGGCTTCGTGGTCTCCATTCCTCCCAGACCAGAAGAGTAAATGCTGCTGAGCCAAAAGGTGCCACACCTGAACAGAGCTCCACTCAGCTCCACTAATTGGAAGATCAGTTTTTTTGGCTCTGTGACACTTTGTATTTGGGTATTAAGACATAAAGTTCAAATTTACTGTCTACAGTAGGGACCTCAAAGGCAAACCTTTTACATAGTGGAGAAGGTTTACATCCCTCATGTGTATCACCTTCCTGTCTTCATGGGAAATCTGAGGCAGGCAGTGGGATTGCTCAGGGAGCTGTCACTCGAAGTCTCCAAGCTCAGGGGATGGATGTCTGGAGAGATGGATCTGGAGAAGGTGGTTCTGCATCAGCCAAGTGCCAGAGGCTGTAAATCAATTCCACTGCCTTAGTCAGAGGGCGCTTGGATTCCCCCATGGCTCGGTTAAGGCACAAATAATCTCCTGGGGAGCTACATAGTGCCAGCAGCACATGCTGCTTCAGCAGCAGCAGCTGCTGCCTCATAGCTGGCGGTAATGTAGGCCTGCAGAAGGATGTTAATTCATAGCCCTATGTTTACTTTCACCTGAGCACTGTTTGGAGGGGTTCCTCTTTCGCTTTTTCCAGTTCATGGACTTATGTTCTCCACCAATAACTGCTTCACAGCAAGAATTTCTAAAAGGGAAAGTTTTCTGTCTCCCAGACGAGAAACTGGTGTTTTCTGACAGTACCTAGGATTTCTGGAATAAGCTGATGGGACCCAGCAACCATCGCTTGCATCAAGGTCAACTGGTGTGTCACAGTTGTATCAATGTTGGTTTGAACTTGTAAGCTTTTCCATGAAAACAGGTGTTAGGATAACTTGCCGCAGTCAAAAGGATGTGTATGGAAAATCAATTGGTATATCCTCAGCATTTGGAGTACAGGGTGATTTCTTGCAGACTGTCACCTAATAACATTGTTTCCAGTGACCCCTGCTATGTGCTTTAGTTTCATAGTGGGAAACTTTGCCAGTAAGTGTCGCTGTGTGCAGAACCCTGCTAATGAAATATTGCGCCAAAGACTTATTTGTGCAAAAACCCTATCTTGGTTTCCCAAGTGTATTTCCCTCAGCAGACTGCATTTGTTTTTGAGTTGGATATAAAAACACACACAGAATACTGTTGAAATCTTACTCTAGGGCTTCCTGACGTCTTAGAAAATGCTGGGCTGGGGTCCTGTGTAAATGCTGTAGAGATGGAGAACTTCTTATGAGTGCTTCTCCCAGTTGCAATGGCAAGTTCCATTAATGGACTTAAGGCATCTCTGGGACACATGCCTGCAGTGAGATGTAGTGATGGGGACACACAAGGCATTGTTCTGGCTACGAGACTGAGTGTCAAGGAGCTGACATGAATGTGGCTAGCTAGCTCTTCTTGGGTGCTTTTCTTGAGGAAGGTCTGTAATATGTTTTGCAGACCAAACTGAGCTGCCCTAAAACCACATGAGAGTGTTTAACACAATGGAAAGCTGGAAATAACAGTATTATGGTCATACTGTGAGAATTTGTTTCTCTGGGCACTGTTATCAACTCCCCACTGATTATATTTCTTCAACGCATTGCGAATCAACCATTGATCTATCTGCAAGTAAGACACCAGTCTTTTCACTTAAGTATTGCATTGTCCCAGAGGTCTTCTCCTAGTTTGCTGACAATTAATGTTCCAAACCCAGGACAAATCAATCCATATATGAATCTAGAGGTCACACGGAGCCTGCCCGGAGATAGCTCATTCTGCCAGCAGTTCTCCTTCCAATTGTGTAAAGGAAGAGTTTGCTTAGCTGGCTAATGACTTAGTCTCACTTTCCAGTTCTCTTCTGCACAAGCCTAGGTGCTAGCCTTTGCTCAGCTATGTCACACTGGTGGTTTGCTACAACTTGCAGGAAGCATTAGTTCTTCCTGTCACTCCAAAGTTTATCAGTGATTGTATACAACAGGATGTAACACAGAACATGGATCTAGATAGAGCTTCAGATGTCTGTATCTGCAGGTAGTTTTGTCCCTTTCATGTCTTAAAAATGGTAACTGTGGGCTACAGTACATACTTTTTAAGGCTGTGTTTTATCAGCAGTAAGTACTCTCTTCGTTAAACATCTTGAAACACTAGAACAGGAGCAATCTTCCAGATGATGAGAACAGAAATGTGGATTTGTAAGGGTAGGCATGCTGGAACATAGAGTTTCTGATTGTCTGCTTTGTTTTTTTGCATCCAGGTTGCTTTGCTTTGGGAATTTTCTACCCTGTCATTAATGCTTCTGAAAGCCAGTGACTTACTGGAAGCATCTCGCTACCGAGTCTTAGTTCTCACCTCCGCTATAAAGATATGATTTTCTATTTTAAGTGATGGACCTATTTAATTGCAGTACCACCTACAAGTTGTTTTATAGGCTTAGAAAAGAAACTTAGGTCTGTTGCTGGGCTAAAGTCCCCTTCTCAGAAGAATAAAAAGAAAGCTGCTGTAATGCCTCATCTCAGCCTCTTTTCAGATACCTGAGCATGACATACTTTTCACAGGGGAGAATATTAACATGATCTGAACTTAATTTCTCTGGCTGATGACAGTTTCCCACATCATCCAGTTTTTGCTGAGCTTTCCACCCTCAGTAGTGCCCAGAGGCACTTCCAGAACTGCTTGAGTCCTAAAGTGCTTCTCTTGCTAGTTAGTATGTTGATGCTCTGAACTAGGACTAAGTGGTACTGGGGCTGGGCAGTTAATGTTGTACCAATTGTTTTAGCATAAAGAAGTTGGTCAGTGACCACTCCTGTCACAGCTGCTCATCAGGAAGTCAGTTGTTAACTTGTGGTCTTGTCAGCTGCATTATTAGCTTAAAGCATAGCCTGGTTCCTCACCCAGAAACCCTTCAATTGATTGAGGCATAATTTGAAGATGGAGGTAACTGTTCTGTTGTGAGATATGGATTGAAACTGCCATGCTTTTCATGTATGAGATCATAACTCAATGTGACCTCAAATTATGTATGTTGGAGAGAGCTTTTTCTGTGATGAGTTTGGAAAAGGTCAGGTTAAGATGCTTGAAGAAAAATGGCCACTTGGTTTGATCTTGATCTTTGTTTTAGGAAAGAAAGATGCAAAATTCTCAGAAGTCAAATCTGAAGAGTAGGAGGTTTTTATTCTGGTAGCATTCCTCTTTAAAAAAGAGGGTGGAAAATCCCCTACCTGCACTCTCCTGGACCCCTTTGCTTTCCAGTGTTAACAGGATTGCAGTTTAAAACATGAATCCAGACTCTGGACTGTTAAACCTATCTCCAGTTGTCTTGCATAGTTGTACCTGGGTGCTCTCAAACCACTGCACATTTAATGCCTGCTAGGGTAAGGGCAAGTGGCATTTTAGATTCCTGGCTTCTCTTGTTTTCTGTAGCTCCTACTGTATGTTCCCTTCTCTCTGGGTTCCGAATTGTTGTTCTACCACAGTATTTGAATAGAGTTTTTTCCCTGCCCTTGTTTTTTGTGTGGGTGGCTGTGTGCCATCACACTGCTGACAGCACACGCGTTTGAGAGGATTCCTCTATATGTGCCTCTTCTGGCATTTTATGATTCTGTCTCTTTGAACATGTGATAACAGAATATAAAGTAGGTCATTTTATTTCTTTTCTGGTTTTCTCAGTTCTATAGCTCTTATGACATTTTGAATTTTTTTTCTGGCACCGGTTTTGGAGGCTCGTGACTAGAAGAGTTCAGTAGGCTCCTAAAGCCTTGGTAGTCATCTTGGGATTGGGCTTTAACGGGACACCAGGGACATCTTTCTCTGTAGCCATTGTGGGCCTTGAGTAGCCTGTTAATTAGTGCCCTTGATACGTTTTAGAGAGAAGGAAAAACAATGGATCTTTCCTAATGCACAACCATCACTTGCTGCTATGATGGGTCCTGTGGCTGCTGCCAGCCCTTCTCTACTGTCCTTTCTGAGTTGATTGTAGCTGGCAGCTGTTGTCTAGAAGCAGTAAACCAAGTGAACAGCTCTACTTATTGCAGTTTGTGAAAATACACCAAATAAAAGCTCAAGGCACAGTCACAAGTTGGTCCTTAAAAGGCATATGGAAGAAATTTAGTCTTTCCTGAGTCAGGCCAGTTCAGGCTATAACAAACTCCAAACCTTTAAAGTACCTGAATGTTTCAACCTGCAGACTTGCTTCTGGGTTTTATTCATACAGTTCAAAGTGGTAGAAGTGTTGGGGTTAAATTGTAGCACCATTTCACTGAAACTCCTTTTAGTGAATGATTCTGAGAATTGTAAGATCAGAGTCTCTACAGAGTAAGCACAAGTGTGTCCCACTTCAGCTTCTACCACTGGGTTCTCAGCAGGATAAATGTGGTAGCAATTTATTCTGTGTTTACCTGGGGTGAGTTAACCTGTGTAAAACCTGTTAACCGGTGTTAAACCTGGTGGTTTATCCTATCTTGAAGGTGTATTACGATGTGGCAAATGCAGACAAACATTTTGTAGAGCTTATATAAAGTGTGAGACCAAGTTGAAGATGCAGAGAGATCTGGCCCAAAGCTTCTGCCCAAGCTCCCTTCTAACGATGTGAGTTCCTGAGGGGTCTGCTCAGCTGATATGCCCAGCTAGTTATGAAAAGCTAAGTAGAACTTGAACTTGCGTATATTAGTACAAAGTGCAGTTTCTTAAGAAATTTGCTAAGCAAGCGTGAAATCCTCTTGATATATAGTCAAAAATTCAGAGTGAGAATAATACCAAGAGGGCAATGCAGCAGCATTTGGGAGGAGTGTAAGAGTTCCATTTAAACGAAAATAGTTGTGCAAATAAAACTACCAGCTGATGCAATACAAATTAGTGGTTTTAAAATCTGGAGAAAAAGCTGCTGAGTTATTAATCCCTGAACTGAAGCCCTTAAGTCCTTTTAGTGAATGACTTCTGCTTGTCATCTAATCCCCTTGAATCATAGAAAACAGACCTAGAGTTGTTCTCTGTGGTGTAGGAAGAGGAAATTTAACCAGTCAGCTAAATAAATAAATTGATTAATTGGCTACAATAAGGAGCTGTGTATGCACTGTATCTAATTGCTTTCTTTATATTAACTTCCTCAAACTTCTTGGAAGACACGGGTTTGTGGGTTACACATGCAAAAATATGCTAAAAACCCCAACTCACCAAGGCTTTGAACCTTCAGCTTCAAAGATCATTTGTGGATTCTCTTCTATTGCTTTGGACGCTCTTTAATGGGGACATTGCCCAGCCAAGCTGATTTTATGCAGTGGAAATTCAAGCTGAAATTGAACACACCTCATAATCACGGAGTAAATCAAATCTCATTTCCTTGCTTGCAGACAACATGGGCTGGGTGGACTTTTCCCCTCCTGCTCTTTCTCAGTAATTTTTATTGTACCAGGTCAGAGCTACCTTTTTCTCATGAGAAATACTGAGTGAGTGGCTTCCCTGAGCCTTACTCAAAAACCCATCAGAGCTAATAGTTTTCAAAATGTTTGATGTCCAAGAGGCACTTGGGAGCACTAAATCCTTAGGCTGTAGAACAATGGTGTCTTGCAAGTGCTGCAGAAATTACTTTGGAGATATTTCTATTACAGATCTTGCAGGAACTGAACCACAAATATGGCAAAAGGGAAATATCAAGCTTCTGCTTTTTCCCTATGATCAGCTCCATATACCCAGGACAGTGGCATCATCTTTGGGATATATTGAAGATCTAGGCATTTCTATAGCCAGCAAGTTCTGTTTAGAGCTGTGACAGCCAAGGGTGCATGTTTTTGATTCAATGGCAGGCATTGTAGACAAGCAGTTCTCCAATTTGCTTCTCTGTGTAGCAGTGAGCTCAACTTGACTAAAGGTGCTTTGGAAAGGAAGCATAAGTTTTGTTCTTTTGTTCTCCTCATCCTTTGGAGAGAACAGGTGCCAGCGCAAGTCACCTTTTCCTTGATTGTCAGTCATCATACAGCCAACACTGTAATTTTATCAGGCCTGTTAGCAATAAACCTCCCCTTTGTGTCACATCCTTCCTGCCCATCCAGTACTTGAACCTCTGTGGAGACAAGTGTCACTGTCACGGAGGTAAGATGCCTCTTTTCAGTCTCTCTTACAATCTCCTACATTCCGAAGGGACTTGTCTCCTGTGGTGTTTTGGAGTTGTTGCTGGGAGCATCAGAATCGTGAGAATGCTGGTGTTGAAGAGGTGGTAGATCTGATATTTTAAGGATGTAAATGGAAGAAACGTGGCAGGGATAAACACTACGTTCTGAGGCACACAAGCCCTTTTTGTTCTCCAAATATGCTTTGATTGCAAAGTGTCATTTAACCATGCCAGGAACCCTTCTTTACAGGCATAGCTATTATCTTGGGTCCTGATAGTTTCTGTTATGTATAAGAAGAAACTACTAGAAACAATTGAGTGTCAGCAACCTTTGGTGCCTCTGTTTATTTCAGAGAATGCACATGGATGTCTTTCCCTGAGAAGGGCGGTAACAAGCAGCAGACAGTTTGATTTCTCAGAAACATGTGAGCTGTTTTCTGCATGTGATCTGTGCCCAGGATCACTGTGCTCCCACTCAGTTTCAACTTGCTGACTGTCTGCTGGCCAGTTATCCTGCACATCTCCATTTCAGTCAAAGTGTGTCTCAGCCCTCAATGTTTAGCGTCTCATCGAGCCCACTCTTGCTAGTGATTATCTTTGATAGTAGCCTCTGTATTTCCATCTGTCCTGATAGCCATTTAAATGTTCCTTTTAAATTAACTTAGCAGTCAAGTTTAAGCAGTTCTGGTTTTGCAGGCAGAAAATGTTTTCTATGCTGGCCGTGAATGTTTCCAAGCATAAACGGTCTCGTTCTGCTTTGGTTCTGGTTGTTGCCCAGATGAAGTTCCAAAAGAATGACACATTCCAACAGCACATAAGGGAATAATTCAACAAATTAAAATGTTAACAAGCTTCACTTCTTCAGCACGTTGTATCGAAAATTGTTTGGTTCCCTTATTTCTGCCCTCATCACAGACTTTGTCCTTTCCTTTTCTTTCAGCTGTGCCATGAAGATTATTGTAGGAGCCAAAAGTGTATCTGGAGTTTGTGAGGAGTCACTTACTTGGGGCAGATTTGATTTGATTTGATTACATTGTCTTGGTAGGAATTTCATTGCCATCATAATTCTTATGAACTTTATTCTCAGTAACTCAGTCATCTCTGCTCCTTCTTTACCTTCTCAGTTCCTCCTGATGTTGATACTGCCTGGTCACCAGCACCCTCAGTGTTTGTGTCTAGAATTAAGAGACTTATGAATTGCACTGTAAATTGTCTTACTCTGCTGTAAGTACCTTTGAAGGAGGAACTCCACACTCTGGGTGCAGTGTAGGTGACCTGCATTTAGATTGGCTTAAACCACTTTTGGAACTGCAGCCTTTAGCATGCGTTTTGCAGCTGAAGTTCCTTTTTCGCTACAGGATTTTCTATTTCTAAGGATCATCCAGCAGCTTATAGCTGTCTGTTCCAACCCTAGATGTGCAAAAGCCTTAAAAGCTACAACTTTTATGTGGTCTGAGTCACACAAACTTCTAAGCACTGCCCACCTTTCCTTATTAGCTACCTACCTTAGCACACTGCTACTACAGTCTTTCTAGCTATTTGTAGCTACAGCTATTTGTAGCAAACCAATTGACTATAGATCTTCTATTTCTTTTGGGCTCTATCTTTAGAAGGCATTTTTGCAGATTGTATTTTTAAGTCTTTTAGAATCATTAAGTGGTAGAAAACTCTGCTAGATATTGCCATGCAGGAAAGGACTCTCAAGAGTCACTGTGATAAGCCTGGAAATGTTGTCTCAGGGCTCAACAGTGATCATAAAAGCAAATAGAGAATTAGAAACTACTAGAGAGAACACAAAAATAAAGGAGGGGTACTGTGTTGTCACTGTGTAAGTCTCTGATGACCCATATTTTAAATCTTACATATTGATTTCACTGCCCTTATTTCATAAAAGATACTGTAGAACTGCAAAATAGTGCAAATAATCAGAGCTATTTACTCATTGGATTTGTTGGCTATCCAGACTTATTGCTTGTATTTAAAAATTCTTGTTTTCCCCATCTTACAACAGATTTGAATTCATTTTTCACATGTGGTCAGTTAGTTGAGTAAGCTCTGGATTTCCTCTTTCTTGAGTTTGTTGCATCTCCTCAGGGCACTAAATTGCTGCTTTTTATCACTTCCACTAATTGTTGAAATGTAAGTAGGAGCTACAGAACTGATCTTTCTAACCTCTGCCCCTCCAAATGCATACCTTCCTTCCCCAATCCTAATTGATTGTTTCTCTAGCATGTCCTATATTTTCTTTACTTACTTTAAATACACAGCATCCATTTGGTTTATGGCTAGTTTTTTAGCATATTGGTATTTAGTTTTGCTGCTTCCTTTAATTAAATTTATTCATGCTGTGCAAACCAAGTTTAAAAAGATCTCTGATCATTAAAAAAAAAAAAGTCATAAGCTAGATTAGCATCCACTTTTTCTCAGCAAGCATCAGACCCAGGGCTGTACATTCATAGAGACCATTTGCTTGCTAGCTGCTATAAAAGATCAAAAGAGAAAATCAAAATGCATGGCGAGCTCCTTAGCTTTTTGGAGTGTCTGTGTTCTCATTTCGTTTGTCTTGATCTTTAAGTCAGATTCCTGGTGAGTTTTGGTTTGGTTTTATTTCTAAGTCAATCTGTAATCATTATACCCCAAAGAAGTCCATGGTGGCTGTGTGAGGGGTGCAAGCTTTCTTGGATCCTCTACTGATTTATGTGAGCCTAACCACGTAGTTTAAGAAGCCTCCTGTGACTGCAGGTGTTTGATTAGACCATAATCAGAATAAGCTTTCCCATTGTTTTTCCCTTGGGCACAATTAGGTTTTGGTTTCTTCGAACTGGAACAGTGCACTTACCTCTGTCTGGGTTTGATTGAACAGAAAGGATTTTCTTGCATATCCTGTCTTAATCTGTTCTCTAGACAGCCTTATTCTTGAGCCAACTGTATTCTGGGCAAATTTGAATTTCTTTACTAGGAATGAGTTTCCTCTGGTGTACATCAGGTATCCTGTTGCCACTTCATCAAGGCAGTCTGAACTGAAAGCTGTGTATTTGAGTTCCAACATTTGCCAGGATACTTTCTGGCTACTGGCCCTAGAAAGATTTTATTTCAAACCTTTTCTTGAAATCTTTAGCTGCTGTTTATAAGGTTCTTGTCACTGTCTTTGATTTCTGTAATAGTTTTGTATGCCCTGGCTTCTCAGTTCAGCTGGAACAGCAGTTCATGACTTAAAACTCCTTTTATCTTGTTTTGGGCACCAAGGTCTTGCTTTGGTCAGTTAAATGGTGCTAAAGAGCTGCTGCTGATTTTTTTTTTTTTTCCCCTCTGTGTTCAGGAGGACAAGATCTGCTGTAAATAGAAAATTGCACCAAAGGTTGCACACAAATCACAGAATTCATTTGCTGAATGCTGGTTTAGCCACTTAGGCTGAACAAGTAATATGAGTGATAACAGTGAGCATAAGGATGCTCCTGTGCTCTTGTCTGATGCTTTGGTGACAGTGGTTGATTTACTGCTCTGCTAGAATGCAGCTGGTAGATAAAAAGCTTCTCCTGGAACAGCCCATCACATTTCAGCACTTAAGTTAATTGTAAGCACGTCGGGGAAATAAAAAAATTAACGGTCCGGTCCATAGCTATCTGCAGTGCATTTCAAGCCTTGGCAGAATTGCAAGTGCTCTTACATACCTAGCAGTGAGAAATGTTTTCATAAATGCCACCAGCTGGAGATAAGGGTTCACAACTCCAAAATGGGCTGTAACTCCAAAATAGCAAATCTATCTATCTCAGGGTTTTATGCTCCTGCCATCATCCTGGCCTCTCTTATGCTGCCTGCCTTCCTCACAAAAATTTTAAAACCATGCAAGCTTAGTGAATCTCATTCAGTTTCTGGTATATCTCCCCTTCCAGATCTAAATATCTGCTCTGGAGGCTACTTATTTTATTAATCTGTAATTTTTAAGATAATTTATTTCAGGATCTTTGACTTTTTTCCCTGCTTGGTTTTGAAACTGTCAGTGTTGTGGAATACATAGATGTTTGTTCCCTTGGCAAAAGCCCACTGAACTTGTTCCTACCTTTAATGACACAGAATTGCCTTCTGCATTTCCTCTGGAGAGCCTGTCTCTGCAATAGGGGAAAGGGCGCCCAGGGTCCCACAGAGAATGACAAGTACTTTGTGCCAAATGGGATATGCAGTTTAGTATAAACTTACTGGTTATCTTTGAAACTGGAAAACATGGATTGGTCTTGAGAAAAAGCAGTGTGAGGCTATATGAATTTTTGCTCCTTGTGCTGCAAACCTAAGTGGATTGAGTAAAGTGCTTTAGAGTGATTTCCCATTGGAATGGGCTTCCCAGGGAGGTGGTGGAGTCACCGTCCTTGGATGTATTTAAGGATAGGTTGGATGATGAACTTAGTGGCATGGTTTAGATGTTAGATAGTGTTGGATAGGTTGTTAAGCTAGGTAAAGGTTGGACTTGATGATCTCTGGTTTTTTCCAACCTTGTTAATTCTGTGTGTAATTATGTGTGGGAACTGTCATGTGTGTGTAGACATGACTTCTTGAAATCACACTGTAGCAAAAATGTTTACAGCATAGGCTTTCTGTTGAGGTGGGCAGGCTTTCACCTGCCTGACTGCTGGAGCCCAGAGGGTGTCATAGCACATGACTCCATAGCACTAGTAATGGCTACAGGGATGTCCAGGGTTATTGACGACATTCATCTATTCTGTTTGTCTGTACCTGTTACAAATTAAGTCCCTTGCAAGCTGTGCACATAGAGACCCCATGGCATTTGTATTTGTCCTTGTTTGCAGCCTTTCTGCTTCTTGAAGTAACTTAATTCTCATGAATGTCTGTCCCTTGAAATCTTGGAATGGGCACTGTTTTTGTGCATTTACAGCTGCTTTTTTGGTGGACCTGTATAACAGTTTCGACTTTGGGATGTTTCTGAAAGCTCTGGGAGTTCTAGATTGGTTGGATCAATGAGTTGTTTCTCACAATTAAATAGAGTTGAATGCCTACGGCTTCTAATGGATTGTATGTTTAAAACATTTCTGGAGCAGATAACTCTTGTCCCCAAAACAGGATTCCATGTCTGCTAGCAGAGTAAAGAGAACAACAGTCATTTTCTGAGTGAGCTTATAAATTATTTATCTTTAGAAGAGGCACCTGTGGGCAGAGGAGAAAGACTGGAACCAAACCCTCCCACTCCATGGTTAGAAACTGTTGCCTTTGTAGGCTTGTTCCTTTAAAGATCACAGATCCCTGTGAGATCATTGAACAAACATCTGAGCTACTGTATATCATCTAAGCCTGACAGAATGGCTCTATGCTGAAGTGAGGAAAAAGGGGTATGAAATGTCCCTCCTTGATGTTGCTAAGTAAAATAATAATAATGATAATCTTTTATGTACGATCAAAACCTTTTGCCTTGTGTAGAGAACTGGCAAGGCCTGGATTTCAATACCACTCAAGTGCAAATGTATAAAAGCAGACCTCAGGAAGGATTTGGGACGTGGAGAGTTAGACTTTCCTTGTGTTTGGCTAGGCACAGAGTAGTTCACTGAACACAGCAGGACTGCCAGGACTGACTGACAGGGACAAAGGACAAACTAATGGACAAAGACTGTTCACTCCAAGGCTCCTGGAAGCAACGTCCTGGCTAATGCTCAGTGAGTTGAGCAGAGGGAAATTGGCAAACACAAACTAAAAAGTGTCAGAGTAAACCTGGTGGGAATTGTATGCAGGGGGTTCCTGCACCAGCCTTACCAGTGGGAAGCAGAGTGAGGCACTTCCTCTGCCTATCTCCTGACTCACTCATCTTTGCCATATGCTGCTAGATATGTCCGTGTGTCCAGCTCTAGACACTGAACAAGACTCCAATGAGTCCCATCAGCTTATGATTGTCCACAGTCGGGACTGGAGCATGTTCTCATGACCCAGTGCCACCCTAGGGCTCTTGGGCAGCTGTGATCAGGCCATTCCTCCCTCCAGGGACCTGTGTCTTACTGCCCAGCAGTGCTGATGCATCTTGCATCAGTGTTATCCTGTTTCATACCTCAGAGGAGAAATTTGCCCTTGTTTGCGTCCACTTAATCTTTTGGGCTGGCTGAACTTTTCACTGTTGGAAAAAATCTATCTTTTGGGAATTTTTCCTGTACTTAGGGCATGCAAGATGATGCTTCCTATTCTGGGAATGACAGATGTGCGAGCTGGTGGGGGCTGTCAGAGCAGCCTCACACTCTCTCATCCAACAGCAAGAGAGAGCCATAGATCCTTCACTACATGTAATACAAGCTGCAACTGCTGGATGCAGAATCTGGGGCACTGGTACAGGAATGGCAACGTGCTGTTTGTCTCACAGGAAATGTATGTGTTGTGACTACATTTGCATCTCCAGTCCAGATCTTTGTCCTTCCTGCCAGACCCACTCCACATCCTCTGGATCCATGGATACGTCCTGTACATGCAACATGTCTTAGGAATCTGAGTTGTTAAACTATCATAACAACATATTCCTCCTCTTCCTCTTAGCGTTCATGAACATGGAATTAATAGTCATGGCTTGATCAGTGTGGGGGTGAGGAATGGTGTTAAAGCATCAGCTCAGCATTTAGCTCCAGGACAGCTGCAAAGGTAAGGTACTATTGGGTCAGACAAAAGCTCTGTGCTGCTACTAGTCCTGGCATTGGTGCTTTCCTGGAAGCCAGTGTGAATGGCAGCTGCTTCCAACACTTGTGTAGCACTGGCAGCCTTAGTGGATCCTTTCTCTGATCTTGGCTTCTGCAGACAGGGAAAGAGAAAAGGGAGAAGGAGATGCATGCAGCTGGGGTTTAGCAGAGTCTTTAGGGAAATGTGGCAGCTGTGTGTGTGTGTTTTTATTTAACTTCTAATTATTTAGTTATGTTCTTTTTTGGTGGTGCTTCTGGGGATTCATTTCAGCAAAGACTCCAGCCTGCATCAGCAACTTTAAAGTTGCTCTGTGAGATGTGTGATGGCACTTGGAAGAAAAAAATCGTTTTCCATATTAATTAGAAGATACTACTGTAAAATTGATGTCAATTATCTGGCACTTTATTATGAACAGGCAATAGCCTCTTCAGAGTCCAGGTGTCAGCAGCCTTTTCATTACAATGAGAAATGTTGCTCCTCAGTTGAATTCACGAGAGGAAACACTCAGAGACTAGGAGTTGTGGAGATTAGTGAGGGAGAAACAGGGGAAGATTTGTACTAAACTTGGAATAAACAAGGCAGTTTGACACTGCAGTGTAAAGTGTACATTGGGCGTTCTACTGGAATAGGAAAACCCTAATGTCTCTTCCTATAGCCTTCACTGTCTGAGCTGAGGGGAGAGGCTGCTAAGTTTGCTTGTGGTATTTTGGGATTTTCCTATATTTGGGCTGTGAACTGCCAAAATTCCCCCTGTGTGTGGGACACAGGCAGTGACAGGCACTCCAACAGCTCTGCAGGGGGATTGTTTGTTGGTCCCTGTGCCATGTCCGTGCAGTAGCACTAATGAGAGTTTGGCATTAAATGCCCCGTAGACTGGCTGCTCCAACCTCTGGCATGGGACAGGTGGGACAAAACTCCTGGCTTTTCCATCCTGTGTGGGCTTGCTAGACCTGATCTGGAGAGCCTCCCCATCCCAGCTGTGTGCGCAGCATAGACTTGGTGTGGGGGTGAATGTGTTTGAACCTGGGGGTTGTTTGGGTGGTTTTTTGCCTTTTACTTGATGTGAGATCATTCAATCAGTTCTGTTCAACTGCTCCTGTGTCACAGTAGCTAATGACTGTCTTTTGGGCATGGAGAGGCTTTAGCAAGGTACTGGTGATGCTGACTGATTGCATTCTTGTTCTTTTCCTGCGCTGATTAAAAAGACAGTGATTTCTTCCTGCTTCTGTTTCTCCTTTTATTTTTTTGTCATTACCTGTGCATGCTTCCCCGAATCTACCCACCACCGGGTCCTTTCCTGGGTGCTGTGAATCGGTGATCCTGTCTAAATATATGTTCCAGTAAAGCAGAGACTGCAGGTGCAGATGATGAAAGATTCTGCAGGTTAAAAAGTTACTAAGCAGTGAAGCAAATGGTGTCTGCCAGGTAGGTGGGCCCTAGTGCTGCACGTTGCCTGTTAGATTTCATTGCCAGTGCAGTTCCCTCTCTGGCTTTACTGCTAACAGTGACTGTGTTCTTCTGGGTAGGAGATAGGGATAGGAGACTACTGCATGTAATCCCCATGTTTCCCCAGGACAGGCACCTCCAGGAGGTCTGATCTCTCCTGGGGGTGTGCAGTATGTCATCTCTCGTTGAGGATCAGTCACAGGGAACAGCTCTGGTGCTGTAAGAAAGGAGCTGGTGTGTAGTGGGTGGTGCATCAGAATTATGATCTGTTTTGAATGCTGAAAATTTCAGGATGGGCAATTGATTCTGGGGGAACTGGTTTCAGAGCTTGTATCTATGAGAGCCCACTGACCCAAATAATGGAGGTTGTCCATCCAGTTTGCAAGGTAGCTATAAGCTGGTGGATGGAGAAAAGTAAGGAGCCGAAACCTCTGCAAAATAGTCTTGTTCCTCTGGGTGCAGCAATATGGCATGGCATGGGTGGGATACTCTGGAGAGCTGAATCCTACATCAGTCCCTCTGTTGGAAGCCAGCCCTCCTGCTGTGTTATTCAAGGAATGCCTCTGCTCACAAGCTATGTTACTGGAGGAGGAGAATTATGGAGCATAGGCAGTTGTAGCTGCAGGAGGAAGCTGAAATCTAGTGCCACAGCAGAAAGCACTCACTGCTCAGAGCAGCTCCTGAAAGGTTGGTTTGGGGACACGCATGCAGGGACATGAATCACTAATGTTTCTCTGGAATTTCTGGAAAGCAGTCAGGGAGTGAGTAGTGGGGCAGGGGGTTAATTTAACGGCAAATGATCTTTAAATTACAGTGGTGCAGCTCCACTACCTTCTGTTTGGTTGCAATGGAGTAAATGAGTGAATGTAGCCTCTGGGGCTGATACAGGTAACTGCAGGAAGGGAATTCAGCAGTCTTCACTCTTCATACATTGACCACATCTGAGTTGCTCACTTTGTCATACTGCTTTTTTAGATTCCAGTACCTACAAGAAGAGTTTTAGATTGTGGCTCCATTAGGGGTGTTTTTCTGCTGTAAAGATCCAGTACACCATTTTTTAAAGGAATAGTTTGCCTTGCATGTTTACCTATGCAACCTGGGGAATGTCACATCAAGCTCCTTCCAGATTATCCACAGTCCAATTTCCTCTGTCCTTGCCTGATGCTAGAACTGGTATTTTTCCAGCTACTCATTAGATTAAGTAGTCATTCAGGTTTTTACAAAATCTGTTTGGAAGAGTCCAGCTAAAAGTCCCTTTCTTTATGTCATTCATACTTTGCCATCTTAATTTATGTTTTCTAGTCTAGAGACTTCTAGGAAGAACAGGTTGGACAAGACCTTGAAGGAGAAATGCTTTAATGTCAAAAGTAAATTCCTCTAGTTCTTTTGGATTTGACAGAAAGGTGCAGATAAAGATCTCATGTGTTTAACAAAAAAGCTTGTTCTTCCTGCAGTAGATTTCCTGAGCAAAAGTCAAAGCAGCATGTAGGGAGGGTGAAGGATGCTAACGCACAGTCTTCTGTTACACAGAGGATGTGATTTTTTTTGTCATCTGTGTAGAAAGCTGATGCCTTTTAAACCTTCATCTTAGATACTCTTAATACCTTATGCTGCTCTTTAACCTGTCCTCTGTCTAGCAGCTGCATCTTAAAGAGCAGATGAAATCTTCTCAAGGATGGCAGGTCCTAATCTCAGTAACAGTTTCTATCCATTACAAGGTATGAAGTGAAATGATCTGTGAGTGGGTTTATCTCAGATCCCACGTAGCATTTTTTTCTCAGCAGCAACAAGAAAGGGAAATTATCAGGCAGTGGGGAGAAGCTGTTTATTTTTAACTTACCCTTTCTGTTTAAGTTCTATTTCATAATTACAGGAGATAAGGAGTGGAAGCCAGTGAAATGCATAGCTAAAGGGATAAGCTGATCTCAAGTTTGCTGTAGAGGCTATGATAAGTATTGGGTAGCAGAGCAGAGACTTTTGGGGTCTCTTGTTCCTTCCCTGTCCTCCTTCTAAAGTATCAAACTGAGTTCTTAGCTGCTTTTCAGAGGTGATGCAGGAGGGCTGATTTAAATGATACTGGTTACAGAGCTCGCTTCTGCCCTCAAAGTTTACTTCTCTGCACCATGGTTTGAGGATGCCTCTGAGTAACTGGAGAGATCTCTACTCAGAGCTAGCAAGGAGGAATCCTGATTCTTTGTGGGGAACCATGTGCATCCATTGTCTGGGCACACTCGTAGGGCACTGTGCATGGCTGTGCACATGGGGACACAAGGAAAGCGAAGAGGAGCCCAAGGAAAGATTCCTGGGGAGTAGGGTAGCCCTGAGTAAAATGCCTTCACTCTGAGTTACTGCTGGAGAAGCCTATTTGACTCCTCTCCTTTAAAACAAGGTTTTCCCCCTGCAGCTTATTCATCTTGGTCAACTTGGCTTCCTGTAATTGACAGGAGCAAGCTGCAAGATTCTTTATTGCTCAGAAGAAGGTGCATTATACTACTGCTCTCTATCCCTAGTGGATAGTTATTCCTGTGCCCTGGTGGCTTTCTTTCATCATCGCTCTTGGCTCTGTGATACTCCTCACAGCTTCTGCACAGAGGGACAAGAAGGGCAGGCTGCATTTGGAGATGGCTGTCATTGCAGGGGTTCTTTCTCTCTGCCAGCAGAGCTGACAAACAGCATCAGGAAATGAGTCCTGGAGAGGAGGCTGTGTGCTTTCACAACAGCAAGACACTGGCAGGTTGTTCTTAAATGACATTGCAGAATTAGAATCAGAATCAATTAGGTTGGAAAAGACCTCTGAGATGGAGTCCAAATGCTTATTTCTACCCCTAGTTTGCCTCTGCAGTGCTGGAGGACGGCTGAGCTGCAAAGAGACTGCTATATGACCATCTCACTTGGGAACCACTTTTGGGACCCTTTTTTTTTTTTGCCCCCAATCCTTGTTTGGGTGATGCCCTGTGGCTTCTGTCACCTCAGGCCCTAACATGAATGTCTCTGTGGACCACCGCCACATGCAGAATTTGGGAGAAACAAGCTTTTAAAGGAACCCTAAACAAGTCTAGGTTTCCTAGAATAAAGGCTGTCATTACAGGATTCAGTCCTGTAAAGGGGCAGGAGCTTCCAGGTGCCTAAAAGGACAGTTGAGAGTAGCATTTACATTGTTGGAAGGACAAGAGGAGGAGTGCAAGGGCTCCTTGTTGTTCTGGTCACTGTTGTCTTAAATCCTCTGCAATGCTTTTCTTATGATCTTTTCTGAGTTGTGATTCTTTGGAGCAGAGACCTTTTCCTTTGCTCCTTATACCTTGTGTCCTCCTGGCTGAGCCCTGTCATAAGCAGAGGCTACTGTAGTGCAAGCCTCAGATGCTGATACTCTGTTTAGCTCTCAGAGCAAATAGCGAGAGCCTAAGAAAGAAGTTCATGTCTTTAAGAGAATTGTTTCAAGCATATGTTTGCCCAGGAGTGCTGAGCTCTATGGCTCCTTGTAGGAAGATTATTGTTACTAACCATCTCACAAATGCTTTGAGGAATATGTTAGTCCATGCAATGCTTTGAAGCTAAAAATCATTGTGGGAATCCCTCTTGGTGTTCCCTAGCTAGGAAAATGAATAGTTCAATAGGACAGAGATGTGTAGTTATGAATTTGCAAGTATAGCCCAGCACTGGGAGCAGAGTAGGGCAGTAATAAAAGCTGGAGTGCTTTGGTTGCAATGAAGGCAGATAATAAAGTATCTCCTGGGCAGGAAGACCTGGATTCATATCTTCATCTGTTTCTAAAACCAGAGTCCATAGCAGGGCTGGTCTTCTCTTAGTTCCTGTCAGAAGCTTGTTCCTATCAGCAGAGAAGTGCAGTGCTCTGTGTGGAAGCTGACCTGAGCACACTGGAAGCTGGTGATTTAGCAGGTGGTGAATTTGCAAGTCAGGAGGGAGGTGTGCTGGCAAAACTAGCCCTGGAAGGACCGTGGTGTTGGGCAAAGCTGTGTTTCTATAGTGCCTACTGTGTTGTATTTGGGTGTACAGGTGGTAATTAGGTGCGTAATTTATTGAGATCATGCCTACTTCTGGTGACAGAAAACCGCTGCTGTCATAGATACAGGATCCACTGACTGTCCTCATGAATGGAGAAATTCCATAAATTTGAGGATTTTTCCTTATTGGAACTTACTAGGAAGACTTCAGTGCCTATCTCAGTGTTGTTAGTTACAAGCCAAATACTGGCTGTTAAAGCCATCTGTATTGCAAAAGCAAGCACCAGAGCTGTGATCTGTCTCAGCCTTGCTTGTCCTGTGGTGAGGTATCTGTGGATGTTGAGCCTTTTATTGTATTTGACTGTCTCTGGCAGGTTTTGGAAGTGGTACGGTCCAACTACGACACGCTGACCCTGAAACTGCAGGATGGCCTGGACCAGTATGAGCGCTACTCAGAGCAGCATAAAGAGGCTGCCTTCTTCAAAGAGCTGGTAAGCTGCTTTGACTCTGCAGAGTCAACAACCCTCTTTCTGACCCTTTGCTTATCACCTGGGCAGTGGCATTTAGGGTATAGCTGAGCAGCCCTGTCACTCCATTGGGCTGCCTCAAAAGACAGGGCAAGAGTGAGATCTGGACAGACACTGTGTCTCAGTAGATGTGAGAGCTTCCTGGATGTCCCTGCATGGCTGAAGAGGAACCTTCAGATTGCTTAGACCAGCACTGGTCAGTCAGTCTCTGTCCCTTTTGCTGTGGGGGTCCACTGTGCTTTGTAGTGGTAAATTTGTCTGGGGTGAAGCTGACTGCTCCCACCTTGAGTTTATCACACAGAGTAACTTTGCTTTTGTGCTGTTGTTCAAGGGACTACAAAGTACAGGACTGAGCAGAGTATGTGAGGATGATGAAACGTGTTCCTGTTTGTTGCTTTCCTTCATCACTCACAATATAGGGTTCCCAAGCAAAGGAAATTAAGAGATTCCCTAGAAATGTCTCTCTCCTTCTGCAAGAGGAGAAGACTGACGGTAGGAAGCCCCACAAAAGTAACAGAGCAAAGCCAAAAACAAGACCAAATAATTTGAGTTGGTAGTTATATTCTTCAGCAAGCCAGCCTACTTGCCCTGCTCCAGAGAGTCCTGATGCAACTTTTCTTGTCCAACACAGCACACATCAGCACACAGCAGCAGGGAGGCAGAGTTTTTGTAGTGTCTGGTATCTGAGGGGAGCCTGTTCTTTCTCACTCTTGAATCATTATAGCTTGAGTGAAGGAAGAAATCTCTAACTCTGGCAGCTTTCTCCATCAGTTTGAGAGCTGATTCTCACTCCCAGTTCTGTCCATGCTGATTGATGAGTAACTGATGCCTGCCCACTCCATCACGAGTCTGCATTAGTTTGGGAATGTTGTGCATCCCTCTGTCTACTCTGCTCTAGAGCAAGAACCTTTTACAGAATGCTTTTGGGGTCATTCCAGCGCTGTCATTGGGTAGTATGTGGCCAAAACACTTGCAGACTTCCATGCCATTTTTGTGTTCTTTTGTGCCTATTTTTGTTTCTCTGGCCTGCTATTTGATACCTTTTCTGGAATACATGCAAAGAAAATTTGCCATAGCCTTCCTGTGACACAGGCTTCCTCTATTACTGTACTGGAAATAAGACACGTTCCTGTTTCTGTTGTCATCTGTTCTGTCCCAAGGGCTCCCATGTTCAGCCAGCATCTCCTTCCCCAGCCTCTTGGCCACATGACTGCTCTGCTTCCTGCATGTCCCACTTTCCACTTGGCCTGGCAGAAGCTCAGGCTGATCATGCCAATTGATTAAAATGACATTCTCAGTCCTATGATCATCACAGCCACAAAACAAAAATTATTTTCTTCCTAGACTGATTTTTTTTTTCCAAATCCCTATTTTGTATCATTTAAGAATCTGTTTAGCTTAACCAGCCTGTCAACTCCCCTCTGAAAATTGCCCATCCAGGTACCCCTGGGACCCTCTCCTCAAGAGCATATGAAAGCCTGAATAATTACTGTATAAATGTGCTGATTTGACCCAGTTGTGAATCTGTTTAATCCACATCTCTAGATGCCCTGAGAATTGGGACCCTATTAAATGTTCTTTACTCACAGCTACAGAAAATCCCCTGCATTCCATTAAGCCGTTCCCTCAACACAGCAGGAAATCAACCTGATACGTTATGATTTGTCTTCAGCAAACCCAGCTGGCCTCCCGGCCTCCTCACTCGGTTTTTCTCTAGGTGCACAGTAACTGATGGCTTTATTAATTGTTCAAATAACTCATCAAAAAGGCCTTAATCTGCCCTGTCCTCCCTATAGCCTTTTCAAACCAGGTACTTTGCTTCCTTTTTGTGAAGCTTCTGAGTCTTTACCTTAGCTTCTGTAGCTGGTCTGATGTTGGATAATGCCCCCTTCCCTACCTAATGCTTTGTCTTTTAATGCTGAGGTTTGCAGGATTTCATGGAGGGGACAGAGGGAATTTGCTGCAGTTCTCTTTGTGGGCTGTGCCAAAGAAGCAGGGCTGGTGGTGAGCTACAGGTTTTCAGTATGGTTTCCAAACTCATGCTGGTCCCATCAGGTCTTCCTGAACAGGATCTGTTCGCAAATAGTTCTTTCCAGATTCTACCTGGTTTTCTTATCGCTGTCTGTCTCATTGCATTAAAGCAAACCCTTCTTGGGTGGGGAATGACACACAGGAGCCATTTTCCTTTTCAGCTGCCTTTTCATCTCTCTGTGCTCCCATTAAGTGGGTGAGCAGAAGCTTCCCCACGCCATTCTCTTGGCTCCTTTGTGCTTAGAAATCTTGTTCTCACTCCTTTGACCTGCTTTGCTAATGCACTGCTTCACTTCTCTGGCTTTGCCTCAGTGTTGCTCTGTCTTGCTAATCCCAAAGAAAAATCTGCTTTCTTCTCCCATTCTCTTTACAAAGAAGCTTTCAAAGGCTGTGGTACTGCAGCCACATTATGGTGGAAGGTGATGTGCAGATTGTTTTATCAATGGGGTTTTATGGCCTGTCGTGCTGCCTTTGAGGGGCTAAAGGATGGAAGTTAGGAAGTTTTCTAACACTTTTTATTTCTTTTCCTTTGAAGCATCAGGGATGTTATTTGAGGTCTATGCTGCTTTGATAGAATGAATGGTTTGGATGTGAGCTTTTGGACCCTTGCATTGCAGGTGGAGGAGTATGTGGAAAGAGATTCACCATCTTCCCAAAGCATTCACTGTGTTTGCAGTTGGATAGGTTTCAGCAGGGTCTCAACATAGTCTGATTAGGGATTGATTTCTGCAGGGGAAATTACATTAATTTGACTTTTAATTAGATGTAGTAGTCAGTGTAAACCTTCCTCCCATTGTACAAATATCTTAAGAGCTGCTTGTTGATTAGAAACAGGTTTAATTGATGAGACTTGCTGCAAGATAGGAGTGTCTGTGCAGCCTTGCACACATCCAGCTATAATGACACAGAACTAGAACTGAATCATGTTTTCCTCGCATGGTTAATGTCATTGCTCCATCCATTCCTTCAGTCCCTCATCATTCTCCAGATGTTGTTAGCATTTCCCATTTCTTCAAATTTCGTGGGCTAATAGGGAGAAAATAATTTTAAAAGCTCTTCTGGCCCTAGTGCTCCATACAGAAGCAAGAGAGGGCATGTGCCCTGCTTTTACTTCCTTGCAAAATGAATGTTAAAGCTCTGAACTTACTTTGTGAAGTTTTGGGCCCTTGTATAAGTCACCCTGGAGAGATCTGATAGCATCCAGGCTGGCAGCCAGGCCTGGACTGCCAACTGCACCAGTGGACTAGCAAGAGTCCTGAGATGTAGCCTCATGAAGGAAACAATTCTGCTACACCACAGGAAACTTCTCTTTATCCTTTTTTCAGGCTGAAACCTCACTGTTTCACTGTCTGCTCTTCCAAACCCAAAAGGGATGTGAGCTCTGGCTCCCTGTGCTGAGCCCTAGTGCTGGAGATAACTTGATTTAACTCTGCTTTGAGCTATTCTTACCTTTTAAGCGGATTGGCTTAGGGCTGCCTGATTTCCCACAGCAGAAGAAATGCTGGGCAAAGATTTGCAGAAACATCAGTCTTGTTTGTTGTTATCATGCCCACTCTTCTCTCCAACTTGTGTTAAAGCAGATCTAAGTCCATCTAGACTGCTCTTGACCAAAGTTTGTGTCTAAAGCTCTTCTTGAAATCCAAAGCTGTCTTTCAGTGCAAACAACTCCACAGTAGCCATAGGTGAGTTATTCCACTGATCACAACCTGTGAGTTTAAAAATATTTCTCCTTTTCCTGTGTAAATCTTCTTTGTCTTAAATTAGGCTGAGTATTTCTTGCCCCGTCCCTGGGGAGCCAGATAAATATTACTCACAGTTTTCTTTCTGACCTCATTTTACATATTGGAGAATGTTTGCTCTATTCTTCCTTCTCTTTGCAAACTAATCAGGCTAATTAATTTCTTGTGCTTTACACCATAGCTACAATTTCTGCTAAGCCCCATGTTCTCATCATGCTACTCCAGCTTCCCTTTCTGGCCTTGCAGACACTGCTGCACGTCCTTCTTGGAGAACTTGATGACTGTATAAGCTGCTGATGCCTGGCTCCTGGCAGCAGTTCCTGAGGCCAAGGGCTCATTCCTCCTTGTTCTTTCTGTTGCTGGGACCCATAAAAATGCTTCTTTTCAGAATAAGGTTTACACTACATGTAGCATCTGCCCCTTTTCTGCAGGCAGTCACATTCCCTAGGGCAGAGGACTCTCTGCATCTGGCTAGACACGTTCTTGCCCCCTTGTGAGAGCTGGCTGGATAACTGTGATGGGAGCACTTGGTAGGATTGTGACCAAGTCCTGTCAGTAGGACTACTGTCTCCTGGCAGCAAGACAGCCTAGTGCAAACCGGTGTTCTGGAGACCACTTGCAGTGGTTAATGCAGCAATAACCTGTGGTTGTCTTGCAAAACATGATCCCAAACTATTTCAGGATGGAGTAAGTCAAAAGACAGCTAGAGAAGAGATGTGATGGGGGATGCTCCAAGGAAAAAAGACACATGGGGTCTCTGCCAAGCATCCCGATGAAGGAGTTTGTGGTTTCTGCAGATGACATAGACATCTTTGCTAGTGTGCTCAGGTTGTTGGGGACTGTACAGTGGGGCTCACTGGCATTCATTTCACAGCTTTCCTGTTAACCTTTCATGTTTTCCTTTTGTCAGCTTTCTGCTCTTCCCCTCTTTTTTTCTCACCAGGGCAGCAGTAGGACACTCAGGAATGTGTGTGCGTGTGTGTGTGTATATATATATATATGTATATTTATGTGCTTTTCCACCCCCAGTGTTGGATTCCTCAAACTACTTCTATGTAATTCTTCCCCCAGTGCTTTTAAAAAGCACAAAACACTAACCAGGTCAGCAACAACAGTATTATCACAGGCTCTGAGTCTCTGGGAACTGTAATCCCGTTGTTTGGATGAGCTTGTGTCAGTTTTGCTTTCTGTCACTGCTGCACAGTCGCTGACACAGATGATGTTTGACTTTGTTTTTTCGTTGCCAAGTGCAGCTGAGACTGAGCCCAGACTGGGGCCTGTGTGTTCGGCCAACAAGTCTGCAGGCACAAAGGGAGAAGGGAAGTGGCTGCACAACAGGGCTGCCCAGCCCTTCTTCATGCTCTGTGGGTGACCAGAAGTCCCAATGCCATTGAGGGATAAAGGTGTCTCTTCTTCAGAGACAGTCAGTGAGCCAGCTGCAAGTGTAAGGCACTTGGAGCACAGACAGCTGGCTCTGAACCTAGGGCTTTCTGCCAGCTTGGGTGATAATTTTTGTTTCCAGCACAGTGGCATGGCCTCTGAACTTCCCTTGAATCTGTATCTTTGGCTCTATGGGTTCTGGAGCAGTACAGAGGCCATGGCACTGCATTAATCCAGGAAAATGCTGGCTGACACCTGCAACCTGAAAGATCCCATCTCTTCCCCTTCTCTCTGTCCCAGAACAGGAAAGGCATCATAGGTCATGTGTCCAAACAGAGCAACCTTTCCCACTCCTACCTCATTGGGAATTTCTCCTCTTTTCTGGAATGTCACTGTAGACATTCCTGTTACTCCAGGAAACTGCAAAATCTCAGCACTTTCTTGCTAACCTGGAGTCTCATTGAGAGCTTGCTGCAGCAAGTTTTGTAGAGCTATAACTGTGCAAAACAGTTTCAAGCTGAGCTTGGAGGTCAGCGGTGTCAAAACTGCCAGGCTCATGAGGAGCCAGGAAGAGTCCCTCGCCTAAAACGTCTTGTTTTGTTTCTGTCAGGTTCGGTCCATCAGCATCAATGTGAGGAAGAACCTTGCTTTCAACACGCTGAGCCAGGAACTGCTGCTGAAGGAATTCTCTACGATCTCTTGAAGCGGGGACGCTGCCGCTGCGCCGGGCTGAGCAGAGACAGGCCTGTATGGGCAGGGACACTACAGCTCTGCAGCCGGTCACCCCTTGCCTTCCACCTGCAGAAGGGACTGTGTTTGTTTTAGGGGGAAGCCTCGCTGCTGTGTGTTTGATCCCAGTGGAATGTTTTTCAACAGAACTTGGGCTAAGGAGAAGTGTTGAGGAGGAAGCAATTTTTAGTGTGCCGTGGGAGTGGGCAGCCGCTCCTGTGACATAGCAATGGGAGATTCCCTCCACAGGCTCAGGGAAGATGCACTGGAAATCTTTGTAGCAGAGCTGGGGAGAGCTCACAACCAAAACAATAAAAACCAGCCCAGCTGTATGAAACTCTTCTGAGTTGAGATTGCTCACCTGCTCTGTGGGGAAAACTGCGATCCCAGGTGTGTGCTGTTCTTTTCCAACAGCCTGAATCAACCTACCCTCCTGTAATGTAAGTCAAATCCACTGCCATCCCATTCAGAATTGCTTTGCAGTATAGAACAGTTTCCCCAAGGAGCAGGCCCTGTTCACCACTGACTCCTGATGTCAGAAGGTGTCACTTCAACCAAACCATGGGATTACTGGAGAAGCAGAAAGTTTTCCTCCAAGGCTCTTGGCTCACAGGGTCCAGTCTGAGTCAGTATGCAAGAATATTGGTCATCAAACAGAGCAGTTTGTTACTGGAGACCAGCTCTGCTTGGGGTCACTGTTGCTTCCAGTAGTCCCAGCTCATCTGCTGTTTCTAAGGTTGAGGGACATTTCTAGATACTTAGTTTTCATGGGGCAAATGACTCTTCTCTCCACTCACCTTACTGCCCATCAGAGACCGCATTGTGACAATCTTCCTCACAGGAACGTCTGCCTTGCACGTGTTTGCAGGTGCCTGATGACCTTCATGAACGAAGAAGTCTCCATTTTTTCCCTTGTATGTAGCACACAGTTAAAATGCAGCTGGAGAAGTAATAACTTTGCTTTCTCACTTGCTCTCCTGTCTTCACCAAGCAACTTACAACCACAGTCTGCTGAGAACTTCCCAAGGAAGAGCTCTGGGATGATGCTGTGGGGCACAGGCAGACTGGTCTGCTCCAGACCTGGTGTTTCACAGGTGCTTAGGCCTGGCAGAACCTGCTGTGTCAGGCTTCTAGCTCAGGAATACACAGCATAAACATCTGTTCCTTGCTCATGCATTTTCAGCTCCCATATCTGGCCCGACTTGGTGGACTGAAGCAAAGAAGTTATTTACATCCCAGATCCACTTTTTTTTTCCCCTTAGAAAACAGATTTTTTAAAAAAGTGCCTAGTCCTGCTCTTAGCCTTGTAGGTTAGTGTGAGTAATGTGGATGTCATGCTCATTTACTACCATTTTTAGGCAAGGCTTATTCATGCTAACATGCGTTAATTGTGTTAATGTTTCATCTTTACCTGCAGTGTGCATGGGATACTGAAAGCTGTGTCCTTGGCCACCCACTGGGCACGACACCCAATGAAGTCCCTATATTTGCCTTGGGAGCACCAGCTTCTCAGCAGAAGTTACTATGCCTCAGAAGGGAATTGTCTGGCTTTTTAACTTACTTGCTTTCTGTCATGTGAGTGTGTGGGAATGTGTACATGTCAGAGGGACAGTGCTTGGGAGAGCAAAAAAATAAAATGACTGCTTGAGAACAGGCCAGGGCATGTAGAGGAGACAGCTTCTCCAGTGAAAAATCAGTAACAATTGTTTGCAGCACATGGTGCTTGTCTGATTGTGTGTTTAGGCATCTCATTTGTGAGGGGGGGAGTTCTTTCTCGAGGGGATTTGATGTGCAGCCCCAGCATCGCCACTGTCAGAGCATTGAGCCATCCAGCTGTCTACATGCCTCCAGTTCTCTGATCCCATTTAGGCTGAGCCTAGTCAGATACATGAGAAACTTTGGGGTGGGTCTTCTTCTGCCTCAGCAACCTCTGGAATTTTCAGCGTCCCGCTCTGGGCTCAGCTATCAAAAATCTTGTCTCCTTCAGGACGCTTCCTTGCTGGCATGATTGTAGAAGCCCAGGTTGTGACTGAGATCATCTCCTGAGCTCAGCCCTCATCCAAGTCTGAGCTGGGAAAGACTGACACACGTCGTCTTGTCATGCTGTCACTGAACCAAGCACTGTAAATGGATGTACATACAAATCTAAAGCTCAATAAATAGGAGAGCCCTGACTGTCCAGAGTGTGCAGTATTTCCCCTTCACGTGGGGAGAGTGGGGTGGTTGTGGGGTAGCCCTGTCACCATTTAGTGCATGCTGGCTGCAGCAGCAGCCTGTTGCCTGGCCTTGGGCTGTTCTAGCCTGTGCAGAGAGGTTGTGGTGCTGTGTGGTCATGCTTCATCCTTGGTCCCAGCTGCAGGTACCAGTAGTCATCATCCTTCTTCCTCTTACATGTCCCTGGGGCTGCCAGTAAGGAAAATGAGCAAAGCTGAGAACCTGTGAGCGAGGGATGCAGGGACCTGCCTGTGCACAGTGTGATACTCTCTGCTGCTGGTGTCAGCAAACTCCTGCTCACAGATTCTGCTGCACATTTGCCTGCTTTGTTAAACATCCTACTGCTACTTGTGTTTTGAGGCCAACTTGAACTGAGCAGAAAGTCATTTAGCTCTAACATTCAGCTTGCAAATGTGGCTGATGGCCTCAAACATTCCTGTAACTGATCTGAGCAGGTGAGTGTATTTTGTTTTATCTAATGCATAATCCGGTCTGTTATTGGAAGAGCCGATTTTGAGGCTTGGGGAGTATAGGAAGAAATCAGATTGCTGCCTTTAAATTGGGCAGCTGCTACAGGGAGACAAATATTTTACAAAATAATGACCAAATTCTGGAAGAGAATAATTGAATTTGAGCTAAACTTTGGAGAGAGTTACTAAAAATTGTTTTGTATGTGCTACTGTGGTTTTTGGTTTCTTTTTCCTTAGCTTTCATAGGCCCCACTTTTCATGTAGACTCAAGAGAGGCAGCTCCTCAGGAGCTGAGTCTTCTCTGCATGGCCTGTCATCTCCGTGTGATGTTTTGTCTGCTCCTTGGGAGTGCCAGGAGCAGGTAGTACCCAACCCCTGATCATGTACAGCAGCCAGAGGGTAGAGTGTCCCTGTGGAGGTGATGGTGTTTTTTGGCAAATGAGCCATTACAGTAACCTGAAAGGAAAGAGATAAAGCCCAGCTGTGGGAAGTGTAGAAATCTAAAGGGGCCAGGATAAGATGTGCTTTCCCCTAGTGGGAACTTATTAATGCCTTTGCTGATGCTTTCAGGGGGAAGGCAGGCAAAAAAGTAAGTGACAAATGGAAGTCTGAGCCAGGAGTCTGGCTGTTAGAAAGACTGTGGGACCTGGAGTGTCATGGGGCTGCTGGGAGTCCTTCATGCTGGTCAGAGCCCTGGTTCTTCCCACCACAGCACACTGTGGCTGAGCTCAATGGAACACTGATCTAACGGGGGTGATCCCAAATCTATGTGACAGGCAACACCTTCAGGGGAGCATCGCTACTGAATGCTCCTGTTGTCTTTCTAAAGCATCTTTAGGCCACCGTGGCAGGTAATCAGGGATGCAGACCTCAGATCTGACCCAGAGTGGCTGTCACCTCTCGGGGTTGTGGCTGACTGCAAAGGGAGATGCTCAGGATGGGGCTCCCCCAGATTCTGCCCTGCAGCAGCCCACACATCACTCAGGGCGAATACCTTGTACCCAGATGAGACCATGCCTCTCCTGGACAGAACAGAGCTCCCCTGCAGCCCCCATCATCTCAGCATATCCCAGAGGACCAGGACAAGCACAGGGTCCTGTTGCTGTTGCTGTGTGCTGCCCTTTCCCAACTCGGCAGCTGCCAGAGCATGGGCCAGGCCATGCTCTA
The DNA here is from genome assembly GCA_013399895.1 of Serilophus lunatus. NCBI lineage: Eukaryota > Metazoa > Chordata > Aves > Passeriformes > Eurylaimidae > Serilophus > Serilophus lunatus. The sequence goes on from VXBA01000586.1 coordinate 2,059,373, forward strand.
CAGCCTCTGCTCCCTGTGCTGTCCCTCCAGGGCTAATTGAATCATGTGGCTGGAAATTGAATCCAATTGAATAGATTAAATGAGCCGGGCTTGCCACTCACTGCAGGGCAGCTCAGAGCCTTGCCAGGCTGCTGCCAGAGGCTGGAAGCTCCCAGGAGTCCCGTGGGGGCAGGAAGGGCCTTTGGAGGCTTTGAGGAGATGGACAGCTGCTGTGCTAGGCTGCTTCTCCAGCTCTGCTATGACAGATGAACCCTCAGCCATCTCTCCATGATGTGCAGCCTGGCTGTTTCCCAGGGCCCAGGTCACTTTGCTCCAGGCATACAGAGGTTGGGTTGGCTCGTTTCCCCTCTGAAGAAATTGATGACTAATTAGCTGGAGTTCCCCCGCTCCAGGGTTCAGCCAGGGCCCTTCCAGCAGTGTAGAGGAGTGAGGATGTTCTAATGACCTGTGCCTTCTGAGCACCTCTGATCCAGTTGTTCTCCCAGCCTACAGCAAATGATGCTCCAGCAGCAGCACCCTGGCCCACACCCTGCTTTTGGTCCCTCTGCTGCAGCTATTGCTAGGTCAGTGGAATGGGATGGACAGCAGAGAGCAGAGTGCTGAGACCACAGTCACAGCAGGGACATCCCCTTCCATGGAGGTGAGCTGGGGTACAGGGCCCTGCCCTGACAGAGCAGGAGGATGCGTGTCCACAGTGTGGACCCACGACAGAGATGCACACTTGTACTTGTAGCAGATCTGAGCTGCTGAAAGAGCCCCTGGTGTGGCTTCTAGCGTGTGGCAACTGAAGGTTGGAAATAGTATCTGGTTCCTCTTTAAATAAAAGCTAAGCCCACAGGCACTGAGCACACAAACATGAGATGTTTTGTAACGCTGGGAGGGCTCACGAGACTCGGAGTACATCCTAAGCCCAGGAATCCTTCAGTTCAATCTCAACTCCCTAAACCAAATTTTTTTTCTTTGCAGAGATTTTTGCATCTGTTATGCAGGAGTGGTAGAGAAACATTCTGGGTGGGCACAGAGCCCCTCACAACCCGCCCAGCAGTGGGCCTGTGCTGGGGAATCCCTCCTTGCTGGAGGCATTGGCAGAGGCAGGTGACTGGCTTTCGAGGATACAGAGTGTGATACAAAGTCCTTTCTCCTTCCTGCACACCCAGCTTTCTCACACCTGCTAGTTTGCATTTGACAGAGGAGATTCCCCTTCTCCTGCACCATTCCTGCTTGTACGGCTCTCCCAGCAGCTTGCAGCATAATCTGTTCCTCCTCCAGCTTCACAAGATTTCCAGCAGCTGAAATTCCCTCCCAGTCTGAATCTCACAAGTGGCTCCCACTTGCCTGTGGCCCCACTGCAGGGTGGGTTAACAGAGATGGGAGCAGAGATGTCCCCCAGGGCAACACCTCCCCAGGACCTGCCACTCTAGTGTAGCTGCTGGCCTGGTCTCCAGGACATCAGAGACCCCAGACTTGTTTCTCTGCAGAGACCAGGGGGCTTGTCTTGGTCTCGTACCACCCAGATCTATTTCCTCTGCAGATGTAGTAAATACTGAGGTTTGTTCCGAGTGAGGCTATTTGCTCTGCCTGGAGCCCTCCCCAGAGCACTTGCATGGCTGTGAACATCCCTTCTCCTGCTGTGGGGCTGCATGGGCCTTGGGAGGGAATAGCCCCTGTTGTCAAGCTGCTCATCTCCATCTAAAGTGGCTGTTTGCTGACATATTTGCAAGGGGTGAAGCTGGTTTAAGGAGTTCCAGTTTCTGCCCTTTGCCCCTGGTTCCAGCCCCTGGGTGCTGCACCCCATGATCCAGCCCAGGAGCTCTCTGAGAGCCCTCTCTGCTGGGGAAGCAGAGCTGTCCCTTACCTCCAAGTGTAAATATGAGCCCAGAGGCACCAGGCAACTGCAGCCAAAATAGGATTAATGGCATCTGCTGGGAGCACATCCCAAGGACCTCTATTCATGACCATGGCTTTAAAATACTGTTAACAGTGGATAAAGCACTATGATTTAAAGCACTCGGCAATTACATCTCTGTTTGAAATTTCCTAAAGATAGGATCAGCCTCCCAAGTCTTGCTCTCTGCTTTTCCGATAGAACTAATAAGAATGGAGATAGGCAATTAGAGAACGTGCAGGCTGGTAGAGCAGATCAATGCCTTGTGGTTTCCTAATGAAGTGTTAAATTACGTCCTTCCCTCTCCCTGTACCCCCTATAACACCCACAGCAGGCCGTTGGCAGACAGCAGAGGGCTTGGGGGAGAGCTCCCTACCTTCCTCTAGTTGTACCCCTAGTTTGACTCCCTCCTTGCATTTCCCACCTGTCCCCTGGTTCTCCATCCGCATCCCACCCCACTGCTGGCCATGCCAAGTCCTGGGGCCGGTTTACACAGTCCTTTTTCACTCGTGTCTCTGTGCTGCTGTCTCAGAGATTAGTTTGGCGACCAGGATGTTTCCACAGGATCCTGCCCACCCCAGCAGGCTGAATCCATCCACCTGCCAGCCCTCCACACTTCCCTGGCCCTGGGCATCAGAATATGGATTTCATGGTTAGTTGTGCCTGTGGAGCCTGTGCCATTTAGGGCATGGCCTTTGCTCCAGGCTACCCCTTGTAACCGGGATCTGGGCTCTCGGGAGCCGATAGAGCTCTTCCCATGATGGAGACTGTTAATCCAGAGACATGTGCAGCAGCCCTGCCTTCAGATGGCTCCTGCCTCCTCTGGACCTGCTGATTGCTTTTGTGGTGGATGTGGCCAGCAGCAGTGGGATTGCACAGGGTATATTTTAATTAAAGCCTTGGATGCTGCTTAGGTGATTTTCCTCAGCATGGCCCGGTCTTTCTGCATGTGCCGCACGTCCTGGTAAGAGGTGCAGCAAAGGATGATCAGCACTCCAGGGTGACTTTGCTGCCCTGCCCGTCCCTGGCCAGACATGTTTACCAAGGTGGTTCTGCACCCAATGCACCCAGAGCAGGGACCCTCTCTGAGTCTGGACAGGAAGGCAGAGACCAGACCCATTCCTGTAGCAGAAAGAGCTTCTCCTACCCTGTCATCTTGCAGACCCCTAGCTTCCAGTGTCCAGAGGAACATTTAGAGGAGAGTGTTGTATTTTTCCCAAGAAGAGAAAGGCTCAAAGGCTGTGGATCCTGGCAGAATGCCCAGCCCTCATGTCTGCTAAGGAAAGGAGCTGTAACCAGCAAGTGAGTGAGTTGTGTCCCCCTTTTTCTACATTGTGGGGAGCGAAGTCTGTGTCAGCCTGGCCATGGGGCTGCACCATCCTACCCTGTGGTACCCATCCAATCACCCACCTTTCCCCCTCGCAAAGCATCTCTTGCTTGCCTGCAGGAACGGGAGCACTTAGCTGGGATAAAAATAGCCATGTTTGCCTCCCAATGGACCAGGGATGGCAGAAGGTGAAAACTTCCCCATGCAACTCTGCTAGGCTCACCACATTCACAGCAGGATGGACCTGCAGAAAGCTGAAAACAAGGTGGATGAGACCGGGCACAGATCACACAGCCCTCCCAACCTACTTCCTGGGGACACTGCTGGTCACCAAGGGTCACCAAGAAGATGTAGCCGAGCATGTGGAGGAGCAGAGGTTGGAGGAGGAAGGTAGAGGAGGACAAGGAGCAGCAGGATGGACAAGCCCAGAAGCACAGGCGATCCGAGAGCTGGCCAGACTCCAGCTTTGCTTGTAAGGCTAAGCGGAGCAGGCACTGCCAGAGCTGTCCCAGGAGTTTCCATCCAGTCGGTGCATGCTGGCTCTGTGGAGTGGCCGGGCCACAGGGAAGGCTGGGGGAGTGTGTTTAGTTCTCCGAGCATTTCTCCACTGCATTTTCCGCGCTAAATGGGTCTTATTTTTAGATCCAGGCAGTTGCTAAGCATCGCTGCCTCGCTAAGGCGGCTTCTTTCATGGCTTGACACCAAAGCACGCTGACAACACGCTGCCTCGTGAGCATAGCCCTCCCTCCTTGCTGCTCCGGATTCCCTTCTGCCCTGAGGCTCCTGTGGGCTGGCGGGACGCAGGGATCAGGACGGGATGCTTTACCTCCTCCCGTAGCCCCTTCTCCCCTCTGTCTCTCTGTGTGGATTGGAGAATAAAGGGAGGAGCGCTGAGAAGCGCTGGGAACTGTGCAGCCCCTGCCAGGACCCCTGTCATGGTGCAAACAGTCAGTACTCGGGCAGTGGCATGACAAAAGCCCCTGGCTTTGTACATGGCGAGGACTCTCCAACACAGTATGCATCCCCCGGGATGGCATTCTGCACAGATGGCAACAAATAACCAGGGGCAGCAGCGGGACAGCAAGTTCCCAGTGCCAGATGTACCGGTGGGCTGTGAACTCCTCTCTTGGCAGCACTGTGCCTATGGAAGCCTCTCCAAGTGTGCTGCTGCTTCATCCTTTCCCTGGGGCTGCAGAAAATGGGGGTAAAATCTTGCTAAAGGCTCCGACCCTGCGTACGGAAAGCCGTGCTCGGGGTGGGGGCGGCTGAGGTCCCCCTTCCTGGCCGTGGTACATGGAGACAGGCACGCGGGGCTCAGGGGTCCCTTGCCCCCCCGCAGTGGGCCGTGGGGCTCTGCGCCCCTCCTGCCCCACGCCTTCTCCATCTCTGCCCCTTCTCCGTCCCCTCCGCCGTCCCTGACTCCCGCGGCTCTCCCGAACCGCCGGAGACCGCACCTCGGTGCAGCCCGAAGCAGCTCTTTCCCTGCCTCTTCACGGGAGTGCCCCCGCCCTCCGCCCCCCGGTCGTGCCTCAGTTTCCCCGCGGCGGCGGGGCCGGGCTGGCGGCTCCCGGGAGGAGGCGGGGAAGGACGGGAGGGAGGGGGCGGCCGTGCCCAGCCCCGGCGGCGGCGGGGACCGGGGCGGCTGCGCGCTCCTGCTGCCGTGCCGAGCCGAGCCGAGCCNCCCCGCCGCTCGGCGGGGCGGGAAGATGCGGAACAAGGGCAGGAAGGAGAGCCTGTCCGACTCCCGAGACCTGGACGGCTCCTATGACCAGCTGACGGGTGAGTGCCGCCTCCGGGGAAGGTGCAGCAGCCTCTGGGACCACGGCGCGGGGCGGCCCCGGGCATCTGCTTCCAGCCCCGCTGAGCCCCAGTCTCTGCCCGCTCCGCTTCGCCTCACGCCTTGCTCGGGGAGAGGGGGAACGGCCAAGATCCCCGCGCTGGAGCTGAGGGACAGTCCCGGCCTCGCGGGAGGATGCTCCGGGAGCGAGAGGGTTGGTCCCAGCTGGGCAGAGGTTGTCCCGAGGCAAGGAAAAGGCCCCGGCCAGGTAGTGGGATGCTTGGATCGCTTTTAGCCGCCCCCAGGCTCAAATTCCCTCGCTATTACTGTTACTCGTAAGCCCCTCGAGACACCAGTGTGTGGCGTCGGGCTCTCTCCGCCGTGCCTTGGGCCCCCGCTGCACCCTAGGATGGCACAGCAGTACCCCGGCAGCAGGTTCTCCAGGAACAGAGACCCTCACCCCTCTCAGAAAACCCCAGCAGCACCACAGAGCCTCGAGTCTTCGCGCATCGCCCAATGTCCCCTAGAGCATCTCCAGAGACTTTCTGCCCCTGGATGGGGTGGCTGTGGAAGAGGGAGGACAAAGATGACCCATCTGTGACACTGTTGCATTCCCCTCCGTCACCTGTCCCAGCAAGGAATGGGTGGGTATCCCTCCCCCCCTCCATCTGTCTATTCATCACACCTCATCCCCCACCGCCCGATAGTGAAGCGGCTGGGATGGAGCTGACGACACCCCTCCTTCCCCACGTGTTCCCCATTGATCAGACCAAATCCTGTCCCCTTTCGGGGCCTCAGTCACAGCAGCTGTGAAGTGGGACAGCGGTTCCTATCTGCCTCCCGGGACCCACGACAGAGCTGAACCTGTCCATAGCCGGTGGGGTTGGGTGCCCTCATGCCACAGGCACTGTGGTGTGTGTTCCCTTGACTCCTGGTGATGCTTTTCCTGCTAAATGCTGGAATGAATGTCAGGGTTTGCTCTGGGATTTCGAATAGGTGATGGTAGCAAGGCGAGACCCCTGCTCTGCTTTCCTGAGCAGCCCCACACATGGGAAACACTGCTTACTGTGCGCCCAAACGTGCTGCAGGGGAGATATTTTTGAGCTGTGTAGGAAATTGGAACCCACATGCAACTTTTGGTTTCTCCGGTAACTTTAAAATGTCCATATGGATTTAAATTAAATCTAAGTTAAAAATAAATTCCAGCCTCTCTCAGACTGAGACCTTTTATGCCTGGGCTTACCTCTGAGCCAGCTGTGCAGCAGGAACCTGGGTGAAGGGGAGCTGTGCCAGTGTGCCAGCCCCTGCCCACAGGGAAGGGGACAAGGCTGCAAATACATGCCCCATTTCCCAGAGTGGGAAACAGGCCCCAGTAGGGCATGTCACTGATTTACCATTGCTCTCAGGTCAGTGGCCTGCCAGGGCAGAGCCTGCAGTAATCCCAGGGAGGAGTGGCACTCCTTCCACCTGCATAGGCTGAATTCACTGAAGCTGTCCCTTCCAGTGGAGAAAAAGTTGTCTTTCTCATAGAAAGTGTGGAAGTGATGTAGGCAGGAGAGGGGATACAGCCTTAGGTCTAGGTAGTGTTTACTAGCTTGAGCCTGTGCCTTCTAACTTGACCTAGGCTCTCCTGATACTCTAGGAATGCGGTGAGGACCTGGGATCCCCGTGGGGCCATAGTGAAGCCCTGGGGTGAAGCTGGCAGTGCCAGTGTGGGCTTAATCTCTCCCTGCAGATGGGAGAGTCCCAGCTGGCACCTGCTGTTTGGTGGCTCAGCTCTGCTTGGGGACATGTAAAGCAGTATGGGGTGTTCCTGCATCTTTGGAGACCCCCATCCATCAGGCTGTGTCAGAGTCTAGAGGACATTTTCCATAAAAGAACTGTTAACTGAGAGATGATTTGGTGTCAGGCGATGCCCCACAGCAGCTCTAGCAGTTGCTGGTGTGCATAGGGACAGAAGTCAGTCCTGCTGCTGCCTGTCACTGCCCAAAACCAGGAGTGAGGGCAATGTGATTCCCTTCTATGCATGCCCAGAGAAGGGTTTGCAATACTTGCTTCCAAAAGAAGGAGAGGGGCTAACAGGAAGCAGGATCCCCAGTCATGTACAGGGTAGAAACTCTCCATAGTGTCCTCAGCAGCACACTCATTTTTAAGTTTCAAAAGCTGTTGAAAATGAGGGTGCAGTGACAGGTCCCCCCACGCCCCTGCAGCATCTCCCGTGGTGGTCAGCTGCCCTGGCTGTGTGGGCACGTGGATGTGGATGTGAGAGGCCCTAGTGAATGAGAACTGCCTGGGTGTGAGCAGCAGTGGGAACAGTAGTGCTCCCTACACTTAGAGAACATGGTCTGGTTGTGCTGGGGTGAGGTGGGACAGACCCTGCCTGTGCTGGCCCTGGTGCAGCAGCGTTGGGACAGAGGCAAGGCAGCAGCCATGCCTGGCTGCTGAGTCTGCAGCTGGGCACCTGCCTGGGTGTTAAGGAGAGAAATGTTTAGGTTATGCCACTAGGAAATTAAATGGATCCATTTCTGGGATATTGAGATGACGCTAGCGAGAAATAAAAGCCCTCCATAAATTACATTATTCCTTCAGCCTCTGATCACATGAGTGATTAGTGTGCAGGCAGAGCCCAGAGCAAATGTCTCGGGACTGCTCTGGCCATGGCCTTCCGTGCAGAAGAAATGGGAGTCCAGTACTACTTTGTCCCAAGAAGAGCAGGTACCACATTCCTGGCCCTGAATGCTGGCAGTCTGAGAGGTGAGTGGGCTTGGAGACAGGTTTCCCTCATGTCTGGCATTCTGCAGGGATGTGTGGGCAACAGGGCTGCCCCAGCCTCAGATGAGAAGCAGCGGTGGATACCCTGGGACCACACTGTACCCCATGGGACAAGCTCATCCCTGCCATGCTGTGTCCTGCAAGTGGGATGGCATGTGCCAGCACGGGGTCAATACCTGGGTTGTTTAGGGTGGGGCAAACCTTCTAAGAGCCTTTCAGAAGTACGAGAGATTCACCTCCAGGGCTGTTGGGTCCCCAAAAAAGGGTTAAGAGGATCTCTTTCACCCCTGCTTTTTCACCCCTGCTTTCTCTCTCCTGTTGTCATGATGTGGGGACTTTAGAAACCACTTTGCTCCACCCCAAAGGCGGCTACAGCATTTGCAGGGTTGAGCAATTGCTATAGCAATCATCTGCAGAGCTTTGGGATCCTCCTGTTTCTGGTGGCACAGCTGATGGATGGGGACTCCCCATCTCAGCACTTTTAGCAATCCACCCCATAAGATGAAAGCCGTAGGTACCAGTGTAGTGGTAGTGCAGTGTCTGGCTGAGCTCCCCTCCCTGCCTGGAGGGAGGGTGTTTCAGAAGCATTTCTCCCCATGACAGTAAGAAAGGAGAGCTGGGGCTGAGCTGTCCCCCACAAACACAACAAAGAGAGGATGGGCCGGTTAGTTTGGTGGGAGCAGGGTTCTTGTCTGTGCCATGGGATAAAGCTGAGGAGCCATGCCCCGGTCATGCGTCTGCAGCGGGCAGGTCCCAGGTGATGGGCAGATCTAGGGCTGTGCTAGAGGCTTGCTCTGCTGCTGGTAAACCCAGCAGCTCCATCGTGGCTGCTCACAACCTGTGATCAGCCGGGTGGGGGGAATATCAGCTTGCCATAGCGTAGGACTTCCATCTGCGAGGAGGATAATTTATTTCCCAGGGTGTGGAGGAGGTGTCAGTACTAGCCTGTCCCAAGTAATAGTGTGTGCAGGGGAAAACGCTGGGATCTGCAGCTAGAGGATGGAGTGACAAGGCCATTAGGTGGGAGCAAGGGCATGAAGCAGGCAGGGGCTGGCCAGGAGACTATATAAAAGTGTGCATGGCAGTTTGTGTGCTGTGCCTGTGTGCTGGGGTGAACTCCAGGGAGAGAGACTGGGATGTGCCCAAGACCACTTCACCCATGCCCAGAATAAAGCTCCTTCTCTTGCCCAGTTGCTTCCTTGAGAACACAGGTACACCCCTGGGTGCATGGCCCTGCCCTCATGCATCTGATAGGGCCAGCTGCCTGCATCTTTCTGGTCAGTGTCAGGCGTGAGTTGTCCCCTCCTCCTAGAAGCAGCCCTCAGCAGGGGTGACACACACCAATGTCCTTTCCTTGGGGTTCCAGCCCGTGGGAACTGAGCATGTTGCCCATCCCCCTGCTCCCTTGCAAACCTGCCTCTGCTCTGCTGCTGCCGCCCCGTGCGCCCCCCCCCTCCACTTGCCACTTCTGCTCCTGCAGCCTGGTGGTGCGGCTGGGCTGGAAGCCAGGCTGATGCTCGAGCTAGGTCCCCAAGCTCCCAGAAGATCATCTGTCAGAGTGGGGTACTATGAGGAAGGGCCTCCCACTCGTATGCTGTGGTGGGGAGCTCTTCATGACAAAGTGCCTTGCCCTCAATGGCTGCTGCACCTTCCTGGGGTGATGGGACTGTTGCCTGACTCTGCTTCATCTCTGCCTGCTGTCTCCCTCCTTCTGGCATCTGTACCCTCTTCCTCTTTGCTGTCCTGGCTTGTCTGCAGCCCTCTGACTCTGACAAATCCCCTCTCACAGGGTGTTGTGGACTCACCTGACCAGAGGCTGAGATTCTGGGGGTCCCTGATGGAGGGGATGCTGCTCCAAGCCTGAGGGCAGAGCCGCTCACGGGACAAGGAGCATGTAGGTGATGCTGCTGGGTACCACTGATCGTGGGCAGGTTGGACTTTGCAGGTAGAAAGGCTAGAGCTGAGATTTTGGCAGTGACTGCTGCATCCCTGCAAGCAAAGGCAAATCGGAGTCCATGGGGAATTGGTGGCACAGGATTAATTGACAGGAAATTCGTGGGCTTGGTTGGGGTGGTTAAATGTCTGATTTCTGCAGATGTTGATGCATAATTCATGGGTTGTTGCAATTCTGACCACAAGGGGTACAGGTCCCTCGACCATGCACGGGCTCTTTCACCATCTCTGCATGCTGGCATAGAGTTTTTCCCCACTGGTGGCTGTGTTGCAGTTGGAGAAGGTGTCTGGACTTGATGGTGCTGATCTTATACTGTGTGCTGTTCTGGAACCAGTTGTCCCCAGAGCTTTGGGAGCCAGGACAGGAGGCAGTTTGATTCCTGGAGCAAATTCTGCTTTCCATATTGGGTCCATACGACCCAGCTGGAGCTGAGCCTCACTCCTTACATCCAGGGCTTCACTGGGTCACACCAACCCTGAGGGACAGGAGAGACCCCATTAGTGGAGCTACTCCTGCCTCACTTGCTGGCTCCGCTCATTAGTGATGTTTTCATTAGGAGAAGTGATTTGGTTTTGTTTAAGCCAAATTGCTGTGTTTGGGAGATGATAAATCCATCTGCTGGCAAATCACTCTCCTGCCGCCGGGATGGATCTCAGCCCTGGGCTTTAATTGTGCCGCAGATGAATGAGCCTCTAGTGAAATGAATCTCCCTGCTGTCCTTCGCTAGAGGGGCTGAACTGGGTGGGCTGATGCTGTGGCGAGGAGTTGTGGCTTGGGGTGGAGAATCGAAACCCTTTGCTAAGGCTGCGGAGCCCTGACGGTGATTACTGCTGAACAAGTGAAACGCTGGGGGGCTGTTGCAAGTGGCTTCCCTGGAAGCAAAAAGGGAGAGTAGCCTCTTATCATGGGGCAGGGGCTGTGGGTGGGTGCAGGGGTCCTGTTCAACCCACTGTCCAGGCCAGGGTGCTCTGCCAGCAGCCGTGGCACAGTGATGAGTGTCAGGATACAGGAAATGAGTGGCCCCAGCCACACCCCACGGAGCGCTTCACAAATGGTATGTGGCAGTCGGGCTGCGCTGGGCGGACGGCTCTTATTGGGGTCTCCGGGCTGCTGTGGCTCTGGCTGCTTCCGGCTTTTAAATAAATTTGTCTTCCACTTGAAATGAAAACGTGTGGTGCAGCCCCTGGGGAACAGTAAAAGTATCGTGTTTGGAGAGGGAGCCCTGCGGGAGAGAATCTGGGGGCAGGATACTGTCGCCGTCAACAGGAACTGATAGGGATGGGGAATGCAGGAGGCTGGCTCCTTCATTGCCACCGAATCCGGCCTTTCTTGAGCGTTTCCTTCCTGGTGCAGAGAGGGCAAGGTACCTACAGACGCTTGAGGGCATTGGGTCATGCCATTGACATGCATATATGTGTTCACACCTCATGTGCCTCTCCTTCCCCCAAGACTCAGCTCTGATTCTAGGTGACTCCCACTCCGTTTTGGCAGGAGGCACTCCGCTTTTGAACCTCTCAGGTTCGGGATCCCTCCTATTCAGACAGCCGGCACGCCTCCCAACCCCAGGCTGATGCTGGCATTGCAGTTGGGGCCTCCGGGTGTGGCAAACCTGATCCACGCTCCACTTAGAGACCCCTAGGCTGTGCCTGGGACAAGCAAGTGGCTTCATCCTGTGGCATCTGACTGACCCACAGAGAGGTCTGTCAAGGACCACACTGCAGCAGCACCAGTGCCTGTAGTAGGTAGGCAGGGGATACGCAGAGCCCCAAGGGACAGTGCCAGTCTGCCAGTGGAGATGGATGGCTTCACCTGCAGCCCCTCTCCAGGGAGCAGGTCAGGGACCATGATGGAGTGACTAACTGCACTAGTGGGGTAGTGGCACAAATCTGCTGTCACAGTTCTGATGCAGAGACATAGGGACTGACTGGGTAGGATAGAACCCACCCTGGGCTGTTCTGCTGTGCCTGTGAGATATGTCCCATGACAGTGACATTCCTGCAGGGAAGGGGCTTGACAGTCTGAAACAGAGAAAGGTTTCTTGGCAAGATGCTACTATGAAAGACCGGCAGGAACCTGTCACTGAGTCTCTATGAAGCAGAAGTGGGACCCCACTCCTGGCTTCAGGTGCTGACCCCAGCAGCAGACCTGGGATGCTCCAGCTCCCTTGCCTGCCCTTTTCTCATCACCAACCGTGCATTTGATTGCCAAAAAAAGTGCGTTTTAGGCATGGAGCCTTAGTGATGGTCTGACCAGGATCTGAGTTACAGGGAAGAGAGGTTAGCTGCGGGATGCAGGGAGGCACCAGAAAACCCTCACGCCCATGGGTCAGGAGCCAGGGAAGAGCCATCCGGCTGCCCTCACTGGTGGCTGCAGCCCATCCAGCTGTGGTGGGCTGGAATGGAAGCTGCTGTGCTCACTAATGAGATTAGACAGGCCAGCCATTGCTCCTGGCCCCTTTGGTTAATCGCTTCTTCCTAGATTGAATTTTTTTGAATTGCATTGCTTACAGAAAGCCCCTGAATGAGTTTAAAGGCAATAATCCATCCAGCCCTCTGTCATTGCAAAGGTCCCCCTGGGGCTACTTGGCAGTGGATTGTTGAAGTCCTCAGTGTGTCTCCATGTGGCTCTGGTTCCCAGGAGGTGGCTGGCAGGGCTGGCCCTTGACAGCTCTTGATTTATTCCAGGAGGGAATACACATTAATTTTTAATAGTGTGATTTAGTGAAACCTCCAGAGGTGATGGAGAAGGGAGCGGGTCAGATGCCAAGCTCTGTGCTGCAGCACGTGTGATGGGTCCCCTTTGTCCCCCATTGCTCCCCCGAGGGCCATGGCAGGCAGCTCCCCACTCTACTCATGCTGCTGCACTCCTAGGGGCATGTTAGAGTTGAGGGGGCCAGTGGTGGGGCACAGCATCCCCAGCTCTGGTTGTGCCTGCATGGGCTCTTGTCTGACCCTAGAGCAGGGAGGGATGGCTGCCACTGCCAGGTTTTGAGGTCACAACACACGTTGGCAAATGAGTTTGAGAAATAGCATCTCTTACAGTGAGAAGATGTTATAATATGCTGTGATTATGACTGATGTCAGAATTCACTGGAGACACCTCAGCTCGCTCCTGGGTGGTGGAATCTGCCCTCAAGTACTTCTTTCTTTCCCCCTTATTCTGCTTCTAGAAGTCACATCTTCCGAGTGCAGCCCCAGCCCTGTACTGCCCATGCTGACCCAAACAAATTTCCCCTGGAGCACGCCCTCCCTGCTTGCTTCCCCTCCGTTGTACAAAGTGAGTCACTCCTGGGCACCGGGAATCATTCATGTCATTTCCCCCTTTGCCGCAAAGTCATTAATGCGAGTGGAATAATTTGTTGCATAACAGAGAGGATCAGCAGGAGTGCTGCTCTGGGGAGTGATTCCTAGCCCTGGCCACCATCGCCTTGGGAGAGGACAGCTTGACAGGATCTCCAGCTGTGAGCATTCCATGTCTTGCTAGTTCCACGGCCATGCTGGCAGTAATGGTGTCAGTTCCCTGAGGCATTTTTCCGAAAACCATCGAGTCCTGCCTGGACTCCAGCTGGGTGGAATGGACCTGTTTGTCATGGCCTTTGTGTCTGCTCACCTGCACACAGATCCTCCAAAAGGGGCATGTTCCAACTGCCCCACAGTGACACTGGCAAGAAGCGTCCCCTGCACTGATTAGGGGGTGTGTGTTGTGGTACCCTTTGTCCCAGCCACGTCTCTGCCTCTTACCCATTCCAAATCCTATGAGCTCCCCAAGCCGTGGGGTCACAAGTTCTTCCACCAGCAGCCAAATCCTTCCTGGCTTATTGCTTCAGAGCTGGGGACCCAGAAGTGCCCTGACAGGGATGCAGGCAGCTCTGGAACTGCTCCCCATGAGTTCCCATCTACCCGTGCAAACTCAAGCAAGGCTGGGGGTCACTCCTAGGGACTTTGCAGCCTCCCAAGCAGGGGGCTGGCTAGAGGGGACATCCCAGCTAAAGACTGTGGGTGCTGAGAGCCTGTGATCGAGCGAGCTCTCTATGGTTGTGGCAGATCTGGTCTCTTCCCTGCATGTTGATGGGGAGAAGGCAGGGAATAGTGCTTTAGGCAATAAGAGGCATTGTGGAGGCTGCCCCCCTGCCCAGGGTTAATTTCTATCCCATGCTTGATCAGGCATTAATTTAAAGATGCTGTAAAGGGAGAGGAAGAGCGTAAGAGGATTGGGCTGAGGGCAGGAGGACTTAATGAAGGGAAGGGATGTGGCTGGAGGCTGCTGAGGGGACAATGGCATCTGATGGTGCAGGATGGGTAGGAATTAGGCGTGCATGCTTCAAGACCGAGCCACCCTGATGTGTCCCAGCTGCAACTGTGATGGAACTCAGTGGTAACCTTCAGCTCCTGGAAGGGGATATTGGGGTGAAGCTTTCCTCCTTCTGAAGGAGGCTGCTGCTTCTCAGTGGCTTGGCAGGGAGAGGGCTGTAACCTGCTTGTTTGCAGTGTGGCCATGCCCCATATTCCACCCCTGCCCCTTGCTGTGCGTGGGACATGAGGCAGAAGTTTCAAATGCAAGCCTGGAGTAACCCAGAAGAGGGGCATTGTGCCCGGCTCAGGGCTGGGCAGGCAGAGACCCTCTGGGGGTGCTACATCCCATCAGGGACTTTGTCCCCTTGACTCTCTGGCACAGATATTTCCTGGCCAACTCTGAGGAAGTGCCCTGGATGTGACCCCTATCACCTCGTCTGTAATTCTCCCCTCAGCTTGGAGCCTTGCCTGCTGCCAGACTGGGGAGAGTGTGTGGGCAGGGAGGCTGTTGCCAGAGCAGCCACCTCTGCTCACAATTAGTTGGTGCTGATGAGTGTCCCTGGCAGCTGCTGCTAGATCAGTGAGCTCTGGCTGAGTATCTGCCAGGCTCTCCTGCTGTGGGACTGGACACATGGTGGTCCCACTCCTCAGCTGTGCAGTTGGTTCTCAATGCATACATGGCTCCCTCTGCTCTGTCTTTCTGTCTTCCCTCATCTCTGTCTCTCCGCTTTTGTTCCTTTGCCAGGAGGCCAGTCCCGGTTTGGGTACTGCCAGTAGTGCACCTCCAGGTGCTGCCCCCATGTCTTGTGCCTCTGGGTGTCCCTTTCTCCCCATTGCAGCCACCCCACCATGGGAATGATGTCTATTATGGCATCCTCAGGAGCAGGATATGGCCCTGTTCAAAAACACATAAGCAGGGGTTGTGGAAGTGCTCCCCTGGGCACTGCCTGTCCCGCTGTGATGGACTGGGGAAACATCTTTGTGTTGGTGATGAGATGTACAACATGTGTGAGTGGGGTAGACTGGGAAATGCCCCTCACTAACTGGACAGCCCTGTTAGGGTGTTAGGGGCCTGGCTTTGAACTAATCAGTTTGGGAATAGAGAAGTTTTGGGAGCACTCTGGGTCTTTGTGACAGAATGCTGTGGGAAGAGTTGTGTAGGGGTTGCGTACAGGCAAGAGATCACGGGGTTACCTGCAGGCTCATGGTACCTCTTATCCTGGTCTGCTGCCTGTCCTCCTGCCTGCGCTGGATTTGCAGCTCCAGAGTCAATTTTCACAGATCAAAGCCTGGGGCCATCTCTCATCTTGGCTTACCTGGGTCCCGCCCGCCCCCAGCCCAGAACTCGGGGGAGGCTTGAAGGTAATCCTTACAGATGGGATGCTGCTGACTAATTATAGCAGAACCTCTTGCTTCGTGGGAACCACGGAAAATTGTCCCTCGAGCCCTGGCAGCGATGATACAAATCTTCTGCTAATTAGACTTGAAAGTCCTCTCGTGAGCTCAAGCACAGGATGGATATTTGATTATTAACATATTTATTTCTGAGCCTCTCAGCAGGTCTTGACTGGGAGGCCTCACTCCCCTCCCCACCCCGTAATTGCCAGACACATTTATTCCTATCAAGAATGCTTGGGGGCTCCAGGGGAAGGGGGGGCCTCTCCAGCTCTGTGTGCTAATTTTTCTGGTTGTCTCATCAAGGTGTATGGAAGACAACTTGCTGATGCTAGCAAGGTCTTAGGCAGGAGCAAGGCCTCCAGGCTCTGTACCTCCCACCAGCCCCTCTCCCAGGTGGAATGCTCCTGACCAGATGCTCCTCATGACCAGATGGGAACCCAGGGATATCTTTTCCCACCTGCTCCTGGGCACAGTGGCTCCAGGAGCTGGGTAGGCAGACGAGGGGTGATAATGACCCAGTGGCATGGAGCTGGTGCTGAGCACCACAGCCTAGCACAAATGTGCCTGCCATGGCACCCCAGGGAGAGCATCCCTCCCTCCAGTGGAGGCAGTAAAACTGCAATGGAAACACTGCCTCTAAAACAACCGAAAATAGCTTTCCTGTCCCCAAAATGTCAGTTTAAAAAGGCAGTCTCTGGGGGCCCCCTGGGCTGCCAGTGGGCTGAACGGGTGCCCTGGAGATGCCAAGTGGGTGGCCCTGCTGCCCCATGGGGCAGGGAGCACAAGAGGCTGAGGGCTGAGCCATCTCTCAGTGCAAAAGTGGAAAGAGGGAGAGTGCTGAGGTGGGAGGCCATCAGCACAGCCATGGGGCTGTACAGTGTCTTGGCTTGAGTCTGGAGAAAGGTTCAGGTGAGCTGTGGGCTGTTAGAGGGGTAGTACTGACCTTGTGTGTCTCCCCTGCCCGTAGACACCCAGGTGTGCCCAGCCACCCATCCAGGGGTTCCAGGCCAGCATCGGGGTGCTGTTGGAATAGGGACAAGTGAGAAGCCACGGGTCAGGACCTCAGCCCCATCTCCAGCACTGCTTTGCTGTCCCTCTCTGCCTTGTTGCCGTGTCTCCCTGAGCTGAGGGCACGCGCCTTGTTGCAGCACTGGAGTTATAAATAGCAGCAAACACTCTCAGTGTCTTCAAGACAAGTCTGTTTTGGGGGAGATTCCTGGCATTTGAAGTATGCCTCCCCTCCCTGGGATCCCTGGTTGTCTTATCTCCCTCTCCCAGCTGTGCAGCCAGCGTGTGCGGAGTCCCTGGATAAGCAGCGGTGCTAATAGTCTGTGTCACTCAGCCCAGCACATCCGCCTGGGTGATGGAGGGTGTCCCACTGCCTGGCCCACAGGCAGCCCCAGGCTGCCAGCCCACGTGGGAGCCGAGGTCATATCCCAGCCTGTCCCCACTGCGCTTCCTGCAGTTACCTCACTGAGCCAGATCTGTCGGTGGCCAAACGAGCACTGATTGCAAGGAAATGAGCCTGCTGCCATCTCCTATTTATTGGAGCCCAACCTGTGTGTGATTGCATGGAACTCGTTAATTTGTCAGCGTCACCATGGCTTGGTGTGGGGTAGTGAGGGTGGAGAATCAGGGGGACACTGGGGGCCATGCCCTCCCCCAAAGCAGATTTGGGACCAAGGCTGGCATCACTTGTGGTCAGGCTGAAATTTTTCCCAGCCTTGCAGTTGAGGAGACTGTGGTGATGCTTGGAGTGGGACTTGGGACAGGGCTGGGAATGAAAACCCCTGCTGATCCTTGTGAGGTGACTTGTGCTTGGAACAAGGTGGGCATCTGAGGGGCAAAAAGTTGCTGGTTCGGGATAAGGAGATGCTGTGGCTGTATTGTGTGAGCCATTCACCTCCATGCAGTGATGTGCCCACTTGTGAAGGCCATGCTCTTTGAAGGTCCTGGGGGCTATGCTGCCTCAGGGCATAGTTTATCCTGGGTTCCCTCAACATTGCTTCACTTTGCAGTCCTAACCAGCTCTGAAATGGCCCTGGATGGTCCAGGCAAGCTGTGGTGTCCTTGCTTACCACTGCAGACTTGATATGTCAGCCCTATAACAGGGGCTGGGTTCAGGTCCTGGCCCTTTTCTTCTCCCTGTGGCTCTGTTTCCCTGCAGCTGTTGGTGCAGTTCTTTTCCCTCCCATTTCAGAATATGGAGAGTCTCAGGGTGCATCCCAGCATCCTGGGCAGGGAGTGATGAAATCTGTTACCCCAGTTTTGTCACCTCCTTCCCACTGCTTGTACCCTGTTCATGGGGGCAATGAATTATTCATGCCCTGGCAGGCAGGGGTGTGTCTGTGTCTGCCTGCATTGATGCCAATGGGACTGACATGCCGTGGAGCAAAGAGAGCTTTTCTGTGTAAATCCCTAAAATATTTAGCAGAACTGACAAAAAATAATTCAGTCTGGAAGCAGTCAGTGCCTCAGTGTAACCTGGATGGCTGACGGTATCATAGAGGCACTGAGGGTGGTGGGTGCACCAGGGTGGTCCCTGTGGGGCTCTGATCCTGATCTTGGCCTGATACTCACCACCCAAGTTTCTGATGGAGTTTGTCCAACCACAGGTCCATTGAATCTTTCTGCATCTCTCTGCCATCAGATTGTGGGCATTCCCCCATCCTCTCCTTGCATTGCAGGAGTGCTTTGGCATGTC
Organism: Serilophus lunatus; assembly: GCA_013399895.1. Taxonomy (NCBI): domain Eukaryota; kingdom Metazoa; phylum Chordata; class Aves; order Passeriformes; family Eurylaimidae; genus Serilophus; species Serilophus lunatus. Next base: position 2,077,482 of record VXBA01000586.1, read on the forward strand.
TTGGTACCTGATGCCACAGAGCCAGGCTGGTGCCCCATCACCTGCTGCATGCCAGCTGCTGGCAACTTGGTGCTGCAGGACTGGTGGACGGCGTTGGGCTAGGTTCTTTCCTGGCAGCACCTTCCCGAGCAGACAGATCACGTCACATGCATTTTTTAACAAGATCTATCGGCTGAGAACGAGCCGAGCTGTCGCACATTTGTGATCAAAGCCAGACATGCCCTGGCAGCCCCGGGAAGAGTGGCCCTGTGTGCTGCTCCATCACACGACCGATTTACAGGGCAGAGCAAGTTGGGGATCCAGCAGTGTCACAGGTTGCAGGTGTGTTGCCCCTGCATCCCTGAAGGTACCAGGATGGCCAGTGCCCTCCTGCCTGCTGTGGTGCAATGATTCTTGACCTGAACATCTAAAGGGGGGCAGCCATTGTGCAGAGCTTGTGCTGTTGTAAGGCTTCATGCACAGTCTTACATCCCAAAATTACACCTTCTGCTGGGAGTCAGAGTGAGCTGGGTTTTCTGGCAGCTAAGATTGGATTAGGAAAGGGTTTGTGCTTGTCCTGGGATGTGTTTTAGGCTAAGATCACAACGGAGCAAGCAGAGGTAAGGAATGCAGGGAGCTGTGGCCAGCTCTGAATTGGAAAGCACACGGAGCCAGCTGGCTGTGCCATGGCAGGGCTGCCCCACGAGGCAGCCTGGGCTGCTGCCTGCTTTTCTTTGGCCTTCACAAGCTCATCCTTTGATGGATGCTCTCTGTGCCTTGGCAAGGTAGGAGCTGTGTGCTGCCCCATGCCCTGTACATCATAGGGTCAAGTCCCAGGATGCGTGGCTGAGGGCAGCACGGGCTCATATTTAGAGCACACAGCTCCTCCCAGACTGTCTGCCCTGCTCTGAGCCTTCCTCCCACCTGCTTGCTGAGTTTGCTCCTGCCCTCCTTGCCTCCCCGGTCGTGGGGTGGTGGGTGCCTGCGGTGGATGCCCGCGGTGGGTGCCCACGGTGTGCCCATGCAGCACGGCTGTACCGTGTGTTTCCCACTGCAAGCACCAGCAAAGCCCCCGGGCTTCGCTTCACTGTGACAGCACATCCGATGTCAGTCCCGCTGCAAATCCTGCCTGCTAATAGCTATGCAAATTACCTCATTAGCTGCCTTATTTATTTTCTCTGGCATCACGTTTTCAGCACTTCCCCCAGTCCCGGAGGCTGTGGTTTCCCCGTGCTGGGAGGAGGCAGGAGCAGAGCAGCGGCATGCAGGGCTGGCTTGGCTGCGTTTTGCTCCGCTGGTGGCAACGGTGTTGGAATCCCATGGAACCACCAACCCCGATGTGGTGGGTCTGGAATTAGAAGCTCATGGCTCCAGCAGTGATCCCTGCTGCAGGGATGTCCACTTCCTTCTCCTCCCTCATCGTATCCTGACTCTGGGGTGAGTCTTGCTGCATTCTCCTTGCAGCCAGGAGCTGCTCTGTCCCCACAAAGCAGTTGTGGGTCTGGCATTATTGGGATGTGTATGCCCTCCATCCCCCTAAAAAGGTGAGTGCTGGATTTAGGTACAGAGAGAACAGGGCATTTGCCCAGTCTCTGTGGGCCTGAGTGGTGACTTGAGGCTTGGCACAGGGCTGCAGAGTGTCCTGCATCTTTCCCACCCCAATTTCTCTTCCTCAATAATGGGAATTTGCCTCCTTCTCACCCTGATTGCCCTTCCTCCTTGAGAGGAATATTGGCAGATGCTATCACAGGTATCTGCTTTCTACCAGCCCCGAGATGACTTCAGAGAGCCCACAGACGCCCTGGACAAGGTGGCACTGGGCTGAAGCGCTGCTCTGGTGCTGTCCCGGGGGTGTGTAGCCCCAGCTGAAATACTTTGAAGCCCAGGCACCATCCAGGGCTGGCAAAGGCAGGAATAGCCCCTGACCACCAGCCCAGCATGGTGCCCCTTGGTGGTGCCCATGGCTCAGGGCATCCCTACCCGTGCTGGATGTGTCTGCAAGGACTCTTTTCTCCTGGTTGCATTTTCTAGGGATGTTCTTGTGTCCATAACACCCGTGATAGTGAGACAGGCTTTGGATGGACACCACGGGACACACATACCATTGTGATGACTGGAATGAAGACCTTGATTCAGCCACCCCAGGGGCTTGTCTGCGCCATGCTGAGCCACTGGCAAGCATTGTGCCTGTTTCCCCTGTTCTGTTTATCTTTTATTTCCCCCCTTCTCTCAGCGGCTGTGCTAATGAATATTTCATGGCCGGGAAGCAGCGTGAATTCCCTCGGCAGCTCCCTGCACTCCTGCGGCAGGTACAAACCCAGATGTCGGTGGCTTATGAAGGATATATCTGCCAAGAAGCCATCTCAGGAGGAGAGGACCTGGGTAAGGAAGGAAGCAATGGCCCTGGTGTAGGCAGCTATGTTGTGTCTGTCGTGTCCTCTTTCCCGGCGGTGCTGTCACTGTCCCTTCACTCTGCAAGGAACTGCCAGCGGACCGTCGTGGCCACGTGTCTTTGCAGGGGTGGCCTTCGCGGTTCCCATGCATCCTCTCACACGCGTGCAGGGCCACGCTCCGACATAACAGCACGTGTCCCCTCCTGTCCCCTGTGCGCCATCAGCCGCCACAGCCGTCTGAACGAGCCGTGTCCCCGGCTCACCTCCCGCCGCCCTGCCGCTCTGCTGCGCTGTACCGGGGCTCCTCTCAGCGTCGGGCGGCGGCAGCAGCACCGGCACCGCGGCGGGGGACACGGAGTGGGGGACACGGAGCAGGGCACATAGAGCGGGAGGCACAGAGACGGGGAGAAGGAGCGTGGACAGGCTGTGTCCCCACCCGTGACCGCAGGTGCGTCGCATGTCCTGCACCGCCTGTCGCGGGCTCCTGTGCTTCCAAGCTGGAGGTGTCCCGCGGGCAGGCACGGGGATTGGAGCAGGGAAGTGTAGGACAACGCTGGTCTCCATCCTCCCTGAATTTGCCCTTTTCTCCTACAGGGAGGAGCTGGGCTGGTCCCCAGAGCAGGCTCGGCACTAGGTGTGGGGCAATGTCTCCCCTTGTCAGAACCAAAGCACATGGGCAGAGCAGAGGCGGAGCCTGGAGCCATAGTTTTCCTCCTTCCCATTACAGTGGCTTCAGAAATGGCATATCCCCTTCGGGAGCCCAGCAGATGCTCTAAGGACACAGGCTGGCTCTTACTGTCTTTTTGGGAGATGATGTCCTTTGCCCTATAAGGCACTGTGGGGAATGGAGTTCCCCTGGGGCCAAGGCTCGGGCAAGGGCTGGGGAACCGCTGGCCTCCTGGTGGGAGGAGTTGATTTTGGAGAGCCACAGGCTGGGTCATGAGGCAGGAGGCTGGCAGGATGCACCCTGCACTGGCACCCGTGGTGGCTGTGACCCAGGTGATATCTTCAGGAAGAAAGGTTGTGTAAGAGTGGGCTCATCTGCCCTGCCTTGTGGCTTGCTTTTGATTTGTGCTGAATCCCAGCTTATCTTGCCAGGGCAAGCAAGTCTGGGGAGTGTGTGCTCAAAGGGAGCCCTGGGATGGGAGCAAGCTGGCTCATGTCTCTGCAATGCACCGTCCTTGCAAAGTACCTGCTGTGGGTTGCTAGGTGCATGGGGAGTTTGGTGGTATATTTTTGAAAGCTAAGCTTTTGGGCCTAAATTTTGAGAGTTTCAAAGTTAGCATAAATACCTCTGTGTCTAGCAAAATCCAAAGTTAGCCTGAGAGGTTTCTGTTTCTCACAGAAGCTCGAGCAGGCAAGCTAAAGATAAACAAAGAACATCTGCTAATTGAAAAACACTTAGGAATGTGGCTATACCAAAACAATGGTGAAACTTTCTCAAAACATAGCTATGGTCTCTGCAGCAGTTTGAGGCCGCAACACAGTAGTCTTGGAGTTTGTTGAGCAAAGACAAATTTCTTTCCCATAACAAGCAGTTTCACAAAAACATGTTTTTCCAAGCAAGTGTCTCTTGGAAAAACATGTTTTGAACACAAACTAATCTCGAATATTTCTAAAACATAGTGAAAGTTCTCAAAGCAAAAGAAGATTGTGTAATGCTCGACTTTGACCAATGAAATGGTTAACAACAAGTGTATCTGCCAATGAAATGTTAACGCGCAGGTTTCTAAAAAGTATAAAAAGCTGTGAGTTCTCTCATTAAATGGCTTCCTGGACAAAAACCTGCCTCCCGTGGCTCGAGTTTTTACTAAGATCGCCGGAGCTATTACAAACAGGGGAGAGAACAGTCTCCTGTCTCAGCTCATGTGGTTCCCATGAACTTCTGTCTTGGTGTCAGTGCCTAAGGGCCAGCCCAAAGGGGTAATACTCCTTTGAAAGTCACTTTACAGTTCTGGACTGGTTATAGCACCTGGAGATGCTGGTGGGAAGCAAAGCCTGGAGGTGGGATGGGTGACATTGGCGCTGGGCTCTTCTCTGCTGCCCTGTCCCTGCAGGCTGGTGCAGGGTGGTCTACATCTGCTGTTGAGGGGAGCAGGAGGTCCCCTGTCTCATATGGCCATCACTACCAGGGTGCACAGGATGCCCCTTGCATCTCTCACCTGTCCAGGACATGCTGGGATGGAGCAACTTTCCCTGTCAGATGGAAACTAGCTTCTAAATAGCCGGATGGTGGTTTGTGGGTGGATCTGCAGTTTGTTTGCTGTCACGTCCTGTGGGCTCTGGCACCCTCCTGTGGCTGTTCTGCCACCTTTCGTGTATCCCACGGGACTTGGGATGCTGCAGCTGCCTTGGTCTGAGTTGTGCTGGCTGGTCCCCACGGGACTGTGGGGTCCTCTCAGAGTGGGGGAAAGTTGTACATCGACAGGATTTGGTCTTGTATCATGCATCTTATGGGATCTAATCATTGCAAGAAACTGTCCAAGTGTGTTTGTGTTGTGGGGTTGAGCCAGGAGTGGTGCTCCTGGATACTGTAGACAAGGATGAGGGTCCTAAACCCCAGACTTGTCCCCAGAAAGTGGTAAGAGGGGACTGGGCACTGCTGGCAGCCCAAATCTCTGAGCTTTCACCTGGAGGTGGGTGGTTCATGGAGGTAGATTCAGTCAGAGTCTTGCATTCACAGGCTGCCCCTACATCTCTGTTTGTCTGCTGAGCTGCCCACTCTGCCTCAGCTGTTGCCTTCCCCTTGTGAGGTCAATATCCCTTGCAGCCCTTCCCCAGCCCAGGGCTTTGCTGATGTATTATTGTAGGGTTGCAAGTCCCTGTTGCGCTGTGTTTTGTGCCTTTTTTTAGGATCTCTCCAGACCCGGCTCAGCTATGTAGAGACAAGTGCAACATCCCCTGTGGTGGGTCCCCTACACTGTCACACTGTCCTGCCATGGTGTGGAGATTCTCTGTGACTTTTTGCAGGGGCATAGCCTGAATAACAGATAAGGATTGCTTGTTTTGGAGAGGATGGCCTTTCTTTTGGGGAGAAAGAGGTGAGGTTATTCTATACCAGCCCTGGTATAGGGTTGGTGGGATGTGGTGGTGCTCTTGCCCCTTCTCTTCCGCCTCTCTCTTGAGGTATTGCTAGGGAGTGGGCTGTTCCCAGCTGGATTATGTCTCCACCCCTTTTCCACCCCTGACGGAGTAGAAGCTGTAATTTCCATCAGGTCCCTTTTTGTTCACTTCCTTCCCTATTAATAAGAGATGAAGCTTATGAGATAATAGAGCCTGGATGGATCCAGAACTGATAGATACTGCTTGTGCGGGGTGTGAATGCACTGTAGAGATGAAACTGCAGCTGGGAAAATGGGACTTGGGGAAAGGCTTTTGTCTTGAGTTTGCACAGAGCATCTCAGACTGGCTCTGGGAGCAGGGAAATCCCACTGCCACCACACTCCAGACTGTCTTCTGGCTCTGACATACTGTGCAAGCTAGCAGCTCCCTGACAGGCTGAGCTTTGGAGTGAGCAACTCTGAGCCTGGGTGGGCTGGGAGTTTGTCTTTTCTTCTTCCCATCCTTGCAACCATCCTTGTCTCCTCCCCTATGTAGAGCCAGCAGCAGGGAATGCCTGCAGATGCAGGACACTTGCAGTGCTGGAGGGCTGATGATGCTCGGGGATGTAGGATGCTTGCAGTGCTGGATCGGTGTGGCAACAGGGGTGCGGGACACTTGTATCACTGGACCGTTGATATGCAGGGACGCAGGACGCTTGCAGCACCAGCTGGCTGGAACAGATAATTGATGCTCAGGGACGCAGAATGCTCTCGGTGCAGGCTCCCCTCCGGAAGGAGCATCTTTCCCTGCTCTTGGAGAGAGGCGGCCCTGGGATGCAGCAGTGCCTCATTGGTCAGCGGGACCTGTGGAGTCTGCGGGTTGCCATACCAACCTGCCTCTGGTTCCTCTGGTTCCCGGCCAGCCGGGGCGTGAAGTGCCGGGTCGAGCTGGTGCCAAGGGGCGGACCAGGAGCCAGGGGCAACCCGAGGCTTTGCCAGCCAGGGGAACGTCCATCTGCCTCTGCCGGAGAGCTGTCTGGCATCGCCGAGCTCCCCAGCCCCCTGCATCATCCTGACTCTGCTCCCCACTGCTCCCCGCAACTTTGCGGCACAGAGGGGGCCGGCGGGCGGTCACTGCACGCGAGGTTTCTCCAGGGCACCTCGCTCCCTCTCAGCGGTCAGTTTTCGTGAGCCCAAGCCCCGCGAGGGGCATCGCTGCTGGCCCCTTTGGCCCGCCGTCCCCCTGAACCGGAGCATCCCGGCGCAAAACTTCCCGGTGCCCGCCGCCGGGGAGCGGGGCCGGCGGCTGCCGCGCTGCCGGGTGCTGCCGCTGCCCGCTCCGCCGGGCTGGATCGGCTGCCCATGCCCGCAGGCTCGCTCCGGGCAGGAAGGCTCTGTCCTCCCCCAGGCATCTCCCGCTGCTCGGAGGAGCTGGGGGGGCTGTTTGGCGGCCGGGAGGGGGTGCGGCTGGGTCCCTCCCCAGCGCTGGGAGCTGGAGCCATGAGCCACTGCCAGCAGCGCTGCAAGAGGCAGCTGGGCCGGGTGATCCGCTTCTTCTATCAGTTTGTCACCGGGACTCTCTCCCAAGGTAGGTGCCGCCCTGGAGGACACGGGGTCTCTGTTCTGAGGGAGGGGTCTCTGTCTGGTGAGTTCTGTGAGGTTATTTGGGTCAGAGGGAAATGCTGTTTAGGTGCTGAACGCTTCAGCCCCTGCCAGAGGGGTTGCATTCAGCTCTATGCGAAGCAAAGCTGAAGATGGTTCCAGGAGGCAATGAAAGCCCCTGCAGTTCCCCCTGTGGACCTGGAGTGGTAGGAATATTGTATTTGGGAAGGGGACTGTTACAGAGTGGAGCATGAAAGGACAGCTGTGCAAATGCAGCTGGTCTGACCCTTCCCTGCCATGTCAAGGAATCTTATTCCTCCGAGCCCAGAGCTGTGCCCTCCATCCTGGCCAGAGAAGCCTTGGGTGTGCCCCAAGAGCCAGGGCAGGGACACACCCTAGTGCCTGCGTCTGCCCATGCTTGTGTCCTGGGGACAGAGATGCCTGCTGTGTACTCTCAGTTTGCTCTCACAGCCATGGCAGGACCCTCATCCCCGTGCCAGCCCCTGCATAGACCAGCCAGTTGACCAAGACCCTCTCTTCTGGATGTGAACACAGAGCCACCTCCTAAACCAAACGGGCACATCCTGGGGAGGTCATCATGTGCATGTGTACTCTGGGACTCTAGTTACCCCACTCCTGCCCCTGTGTTCCTGTGCAGAGGGCAGGTTGCCATCTTTGCCCTGCTGAGGACACTGGGCTGCCCTTCTGGGCCACAGCAGTGCTAGGGAGGGATGCAATGCACCATGAGTGTGGGGAAGGCCTTTTGAGCACCTGTGTCATGACTTGGAGCAGGGCTGGGACTTTCACTACCTTTGCCAAGACCCAGCCTGCCTGAAAAACCCCTCCCAAATTCTGTTCCCTCCTCACCTGGGGAAACCCCTGGGCCTCCCCAGCCTTTGCCCATCCCTGAGGCCAGGAAAAGTTGGGGGTAACATGGAGATGCACTTGGCACAGCACTGGGGGTTGGGACATGGGAGCAATATCCACCCTTTAACCCATGCCCAGCTGGCATGCTACCTTCCTGCTCACAGTGACCCAAGCCCTGGAATGGGGGCTCCCCCCCACAGCAGGGGACAGTCCCCGATGTCCAGCAGTGTGCCAGGCTCTGCGGGTGTGCCGCAGGCAGTGCCAGGTCCATCCCCGCTAGTTGGCTCCATCGGGCACTAGCCAACTAGCCTGGAATGGAAGTGGAAGAGGATGAGTCAGCTGAGTCCACCCCTGGGCGTGAGAGGCTGAGCTGTAAGTGATGGAGCAAAGTGAGGACAGGACCTCAGCATGTTCCAATTCCCATCACTTAGAAGGGAATCCTGTATGTCCTTATCCCAGTGTCCTGGGTTTTGCAGCTGGGCATTATGGCTTTGGGACTCCAGTGGGTATTCCCCAGGACTAAGTCTCTGGACTGGCCGTGTGTGGTACTGAGTGGCACCAAGGGTTGTCCCTACTGGATATGCATGTGGCTGGGATAGGGACAGAGGGCATGGCTGGCCATGGGGCACTGACTATCACTGCTCACTCTTTTCTTGATGTCCTCCCAAGCTCTGGGACAAGCCAAAGGGGGATGAAATCCAAAGCTGAGCTGCTGTGTGTCCCCCTAGCTTGGGGTTAAGTGTGGGACATGGGGCTTGCAGAGCCTTCTGCCCTCTGCAGCATCATGCCCTCCCCAGCTGAAGCTTCAGTCCATGGGTCACCAGGATGCTGTCTTCTCTCCAACTGCTATTCTACCCCATCATCCCCTTTTATGGGATAATGATCTCCTCTGTCCTCTCTGCATGGTGAAAGAGGTCCCATGGAGCTCACTGCAGAAGGCACTGAGTGCCCAACCAGATGGGCCCTGGGGCAGGGGGCCCCCCGCTGGGCGCCCTGGGGAGCTAGCCAAGGACAGGTTGCCAGAGAGGGAAAAGAGAAATGACTCAATCAATTAACCAGATTAAAACTGTGATTTCACCTCCCAAAAATAGCATTTCACCAATATTTTAATGTGCTTATTAATAATCTGCTCGCGCTCTGATTAGCAGCAAGGTAATAAGGGATCGGCTTTAACCTAAATTTAACTCTCCCTAATGGATGATGGCCCTGAGAACAAAAAAAGAGAGGAGAAACTCCTATCCACCAGGCTAGCCCCCCAGCAGGTCAGCAGCACCCAAGGGATGAGGGCAGATGCTGCCCAGCTGAGCCCAGGGGCCATCATCTCACTGTAGCCCAGCAAGTCTTATGGCATATTTTGTGGAGATAGTGCCCTAACACCCTGCAGCACCAGCTGAAAAGCACTTGAAAGGTAGCCACAGGGGTGGGTCTCAAGCAGGGGATAGCCTTGCTGTGGACAAAATGCATGGTTCCTTTCTGAATAAACAGGTCCCTTGATGATGGATGATTCCTTTGTTCCATCCCCATCTGCTTCCATCTTGCAGTGAGGGACAGTTTCCCCATCCCCAGCTGCTGTTGCTGCTGGGAGAATGGATACAAGAGACCAGCCACCTGGCTTACCTGATGACTCTGGGTGTTGCACCATATGTGGGGCATGCTGTGTGCAGAGAACTGTTTTTTCTGGCAAGAAACCCTGCTCCTGGGCACTTCTGTTTATACACAGTGGGTGGCCGGTGTGATGGTTAAATCTAGTTGGGTAGCAGGGTTGCACTGCTGGCAACATTGGAGAGCTGGGGCAGGGGTGGCTGGGCAGATACTTCATGGCTGTTATTGTCACAGCCCAAAGTGGGACATGCATCATGGACTCAGTTGCAGCCTGGGCTGCCTGTCCTGATATAGCTGTGCTATATCAGTGTTACAGGGCTTGTTGTTCTCCCAGTGCTGAGCCATGGGTATACCGCAGGGCCACTTTAACATCCTGTCCTGTGTCATCCATGAATGCTCAGAGCAGTTGGTCCTAGGGGAGGGAGAAGGGAGAGACTGATGGATCTGGACACTTGGATTCTGCTCCCTGAAAGAGGCACAGCATTGCACAGAGGCAATGCTGTACTCCTCTCCTCATACCTGGGTGGCTATATCCCGTGGCTGTAGCTGCAGGGTTGGGATGGGACATCTTGTGTGCAAAGAGGTTTTGAGATGAAACATTTGGGTTCAGCATCTTCCTCATCCATGAGTCCTTTGGGGCAGCTGATAGGGTCAAGTGCAATCCGGGAAACAGAGGTGTCTCAGGCATGAGTGCAGCTAAGTTCACATAGTTTTGGATCTGTGAGTGAGTGTGCTTAATTCCACAGTGGCACTGTCCAGGTGCACCTGACATCGCAGAACAGGAGCTGGGCTGGTTGGCTTTGACTCCAGGTGGAGAAAAGCAGACGTTGATCCCAGGCATCCCTGGGGAGGTGCTGTGATGGGACACAGGGGATAAAATGCCAGAGCTTCTCTGACAGACCCAGCTTTCTGGGATGGCAGAACTGCAGAGACACTTTCCTTCAAGACCCCATGTCTGGAGCAAGGGCAGACATAGGCATCTCAGCAGAGATCCTGGTGTTCACTGATCCTGGGCTGCAGCATCATTTCCTAGGGAGCCCTGTTTCCAGGACTCCCAGCTCCTCCTGTGGGATGAGCTGAGCCCTGAGGATTCCAAGGTCATCAGGGAACTTGGAGTAGCCCTTGGACTGTGGTGATGCCTTGCTGGCCCCACGGCACTGAGTCACAGCCACATGTGTAATGAGCCCCGTCTGTTCTCTGCCCCCTGCTTCCTTCTCCTGGCTGATGGTGCCACTCTCCCCCCGGGCCAGGAGGGTTATTTTTAACTGTTTGCCATGTGCTATCTGAGCACAATTAAGGTAATTGGTTTGGGAGCCTGGCTCTCACACAACGCTCCCAATTACCTGCCTGCCTGCCCGTGCGGCCCCCCGCCTCCCTGCCCGCTGTGGCCGGCTCCTCTGGCGGGAGGACTGCCGGGACAGGGCTGCCCCAGATAGCACGGCGGGGCTGAGTGAGGGGCACAAGTGGGCACAGGGGATGGAGCCATGGAGAAGACATCCCTGCACAACGACAGCCTGCTCTATGCCTCCCTGATTGCCATCCTCCTCCTCATCTCCTATTGGTTCACCACTCGCTGCTTCAAAATCATCAGTGGCATCGAAGGTACGGGACTGGGGACGTGGGGGTACAGGGTGATGCTGGCCTGTCCCACCTGCTTCCACAAACCAAGCGGTGAGGCGAGCCAAACGCTTCATGTGGGAGAGGTGGAGTGGGGACTCCCTCTCTCTGGGACACCTCCATCTCTTCCTCAGTCACTTCATTTGTTTCTCCTGGCCCTGGTCCTGCTCCGCTCTGTGTGAGAGCAGCCAGTGGCAGCCACGGGGCTGAGCTCTGGCAGTGTCCAGGGCTGCTCCGGAGTCCACCATGCTGCTGGTAGTGTCTAGGTACTGATGCCCCTCGCTGTGAGATGAGGATGCAGATGGACTCTCTGGAGCCTCTCGCTCTTTTAGGCTGCTGATGCTGGGGCTTCAGCCTGCGTTTTGGGGCTCTGGGTCTCTTTGGGCATGACCTATATCTTTGGTACTCAGATGGTGTTTTGGGGAGCTCTGGGAGGTGATAGGGGTCCCAGTTTCTCCAGTGAAGGGTCTCTCCAAGCCCCACTGCAGTGGGATGTGAGTGCCAGAGGCTTTGCAGGGTGAGATTCCAAGGCAAGGAGCAGGGCAGGAGGGGTGGCACAGGCACCACGTGTCTGAGGACGTGCAGAGCCTCTTCTGCCCGGGGTGTGCATTTCTCCATCCATCCGTGTGACCTCTCTCTGCATAACTCAGCCAGGGCCTCAAGGCTCTTCCCATGGTATGGCCAAATGCTAGCTGGCTGTGGGGGTGAGGAGCCACTCCTGGGAGCATTGACACTTGGTGGGATGTGGTACAAAGCCCTGTCCCACTTCTGGTAGGATATGTAGACTTTCAAGTATCCCTTTGCAGGCAGCTGTGGATCTGGCTCCATCGGTGAAGTCCCACGTTTGGTGCCACGTGTCTCTTCCATCCTGAGGGCATCTCCAGATGCAGTAGAATCCCTGGGGACCTTGGTCCTTTGTCACACTTAACCCATCTGGACCTGCCTTTGGTGGCAGGGAATGTGCTCTGGGCAAGAAACCCTGGGGAGTTTGGGGGTTCTGAAAGCTGAGCTCTGGCATGGTGTGTGCACTGGGACATAGGACCAGCACCAGATGCCTGTGCAGGTCCTGACGGGTCATGCTGGTAGCAAACAGCAGAGGGTTTTTATCAACAGCTCCAGCATAGAAGTGTGTAATCCTGACATGGCAGGTAGCAGGGTATTTATCACTTCTCTGCTGTGGAGAATGGCTGGCATTGGATGGGCACAAGGGCAGAAGTGGAAGCTGTCACTTGGTGACTGACCTGCACCCTTCAGCCCCAGAATCCCACAATGTTGGCAGAGACACACAAGGGGCTGATGACGATTCTCTCAGATGGGCCCTGCAGGTTTGCTTTGCAGAGGAGCTGCCCCAAATCATTCTTTGCTGGGACAAACCCTGTTTCAGTCTGTAAGGGTTCCTCTCCCTCCGTGTCTGGCCAAAACTAGGTTGCAAAGATAGATTCACAGTGTGTGGGGCAAGCATTGGCACTGGGAGCAGCTGGAAGCTTGAGGAGAGTATGGGCTGTGACGGGTTCAGCAAGAAAGATGGCTTTTAAAATGCAGTTGGCATCAGTGGGAAACTTCCTCTGAGGGTGCAACAGGTTTGGGCTGGCCCAGAGGGACTGACTTAGGGGCAAAACTGGTAGTCAGCCACGTGAAATCCAGGCTCAGTGCCTGGACACGTTCCTCTTTCCAAGAAAAGGAAACAGATATGAAAACTTCCAGCCTGAGGGATATTTCCTCAGGGAAAACTTTCAGCTTTTCCCTCATGATGCCTCTGATGCATCTCTGGCATCTTCTGCTGGCATTGGAGTCTTGAGAGCGTGCCCCAGGTGGGCAGATGTGTAGCCTGGTGGCATGGAGCCACTAGATAGCCCGTCCGTGCCATGACCTGGGACTGAGACACCAGCTCTCTCTGTCCCCTGCCACGGCACAAGCCTGCAGCCTCCTGGGCTGGGAATGGAGGTTCCTGCGGGATTGGTGTGGGCAGCCCTGCTGGGAGTAACAGCCAGCATCTCTGCAAGTCTCCCAGGTGACATTTCTTCTGGTGACGTATTTCCCATCACAGAGAAGACGGAGAGAAAAGGGACTTTGTGCTCCAGTCCTGTTTGCAGGGCCCTTTGTGGAGGCAGTAGAGCTCTAGAGCTGGGCAGGGAGTCTGCCCCATAGCCTGGGGATGGCCACCTCACCCGTATGTGGGGCAGCCAGCCTTACCCCGTGGGGGGAACTGGGCAGGGTGGGGAGCAGTGGTGGCGTGGGGCCAGGTCTGCTCACTGCCTGTAACACTGGTACTGGAGTTAGGAGTGGTCTTGCTTCATAAAACTTTATGGGAGTTGTCCACCTGGAGGTGGGTAGAGCCAGTTGTGTCCCCAGGGAAGTTATGCACCCTAAGGGGTGCTAAGCCCTGGTGGTAGGCAGGGTTCAGCAGGCACCTGCGTCCTCGGTGGTCTTTGTGGCCTGTAATCAAGCAGCCAGGCAAGGGCTGGAATTCTGTTAAAAAAAATGTAGAGGAACTAAATTTATCGCCTTCGCTGTGTGTGGATGTGTGCCTGAGCCATATCGATACCTGGGTTCACCCTCTGTTTCCAGCTCCTCTGTGACCTTGGCTGGGTCTCGTAGTCCCGCTGGATCTCCAGCTCCTGAATCTTCTCTACAGCTTGTTGCTGCACCGCCTGTGGGTCTGGCAGTGTCTCACAACCAGTCTCACTGCATCACAACCTCCACTCCCAGCCCATTCTCCCAGCCTTGCTTCCCATCTTCCCTTGGTGCTCCCAGCAAAACAGCTGGACCCATCTGCCCGATTTTAAATGGGGCAGATGGAGTTGTTGTCCCATACCCTCCCCAGGAGAGGGGTGTAGGGACATCAGGTTGCTCAGCCATGGGTCCCCATGGGGCAGACGTGTGTCTGGGGCACAGAGGACAAATCTGAGTCATCCCCATCCTGGATGTTTAGCCAATGCCCATTGTCCTGCCCCTCCCCGTGTCCCCCCCTGGGAACCGAGTGCCTTTTAATATCTGTGGCCCGTTTCCTTAGCAACTGCATTAAGCAAATCGATGGAGGTGGTGTCATTGGAATGGGAGGGCATGCCTCCTTCCCCCCCACTGGCCCCCCCCATCCCTGCCACCCCTCCACGCCTCCCTCCACTCGGCCTCTCTCCACTCTTACTCACAGGCACAGCCCTGCTCTGCCTGGGTTCTCAGCCATAGCTCCTTGAGCTGCCCACCACATCCCCATGCTGACCCCTCTCTTACCCACAGCTAATGGCAGGTGTCCCTGAGTAGAGGGGTGACAGCTGATCCCCCACCAGGGACAGAGGCAGGTGTCCCTTGGGATGTGTGTTCTGGCAGCTGTGGTGCTGGGGTGAGGGGGCTCCTGGTCTGTGGCGGGGAGGGGTGGCAGAGTGAGGGGACATGAGACACCCCCACCATGAATCTGGAAGGCCTTGAGATGATTGCGGTGCTGGTGGTCTTGGTTCTCTTCGTCAAGGTGCTGGAGCAATTTGGCCTCTTCGAGCCTGTGTCCTTGGAAGGTAATGGGTATGGGTGGTGCTGGTGCCTCTGGGGACACGAAGGGCAAGCAGAAGGGGTGTCCCAGAGCTACCCTCAAGGATGCTCCAAGGTGCTGCATCCATGAGAAAATCCTGGGATGTTGTGTTCATCTGTTGCTTGTAGGAGCATGGGATGCAAGGAGTGGGGTGTCTTGCCTGTTCAGTTGCTGGGGAGGTGGGGAGGGGACAGGGCTGGCAGGGTGTTTGCTGTATGGTGATGACTTTGATATGCTCCAGAGTGTTTTGGGCTAGGACTGTGTGTGAGTGTGCATGTGGGCACCAAGGTGTTTTCCAGCACCTCTACAGGAGCCAGATGTTACCAGAGATCATAGTCACCTCACCCTGCATGTGAGGTGTCAGACTGAGCACCAGTCTGCAGAGCAGCCAGGCTTGGGCAGAGTAG
Source organism: Serilophus lunatus (assembly GCA_013399895.1). NCBI lineage: Eukaryota > Metazoa > Chordata > Aves > Passeriformes > Eurylaimidae > Serilophus > Serilophus lunatus. The sequence continues at coordinate 2,092,513 of VXBA01000586.1, forward strand.
GTGCCTGCTGAGTTCCCTGCTCCAAGGTCTCCCCAAGGTCCCCCGTGGCCTTGGGCAGGGTGGGGGGACACAGAGGGGGCCGTCCAGCTGGGGGTGGGCTGTGCAAGTGCTGAGTGGTGTGCGCGGGACACACTTGTTGGAGTCTAGATCCACTTGGGCGACTCTGTCCATGGTGGGAGGGAGGTCAGGACTGTTTGGCTGGGTGCTCCCTGGACTCCAGGGTGATGATTGCGTAAAAGGTCCCCCCCAGCCTCGTCCAGCCTTTGCCTATGCCTGCACACACCCATCTAAAGAGTGCTGCAACCTGCCCAGCGCCTGGCATCAGAGCATGCACAGGGTGAGCAGGGTGAGGAGGTGACAGACAGTTTCCCTGGTCAACTGGTATCCTGGGATGCTCTGCTCTGGTTCTCCAGTGCTGACTCTCACACAGGCTGGGTGTAGTGGTGAATTCTGACTCCCTTCCACACAGTGCCAGGGGAGTCCACATTCCCTGGCAGCACCCCTGCGCTGCACCCAAGGGTTGGCTGTGTGGGGAGGGAGGGAGAAAAGGGGGGGATCTCTCCTGATCCTGCAAACCTGCTCACAGAACAGGAAAGCAGCGTGGGTGGAAGTTTTTGTTACTACTTCCTATGTCGCCAGGCTCCAGCAGCAGCACTCCTAGGTGGATCATACCCGAAGGGAGGCAGGAGTGGACCTGGCAGGCATCCTGCCTTGTGAGCCTCAGGGGAGAGCATGCTGACTGTGCCCAGGTTGGACCCCCCTCCCCAGTTCTGCTGGAGATTTGGGGAGTGCCTTCCCCAGACCTGTTTTCTGCCTTCTTAAGTGCTTCCCTGTGCAGGTGCTCAAATCTTTGGACTAAAGTTGGTGACGTTGACTGTGGTTGTTCTGCAGCTCCCAGATGTGGTGAGAAGCATGTAGACAGAGAGCCTCCCAGCTTCTCCAGTAACCCTGATGAGGGGCTCAGGACAAGGCAGGGGCCACTCCTTGGCTTGTGTGGCTCCTCTGTTCCCTGGGGCACACTTCTTGTCCACCTGTGTGTGACAAGTTGCTGGCCTGGGACAGGGTAGGAGGATGGAGATGGGGTGTCCTGTGTCCAGCCTTGTCCTCCTCAGCTGTCACCCTTCTATAGGGGACAGTGGTATGCCTGTCCCCATTCACCCACATCCCCATGCTGAGGAGCTCCTCTGGCCTGGCTGGAGATGCGCCCCAGCTGTGGTGATGAGAATGGAACCCAGGTGCCCTGGATTGTCAGCAGTTAGCTCCCATTGCCTATAGGTGCCCAGAGGATAGGGAAGCATGTTGCTCAAGGGACAGAAATTAGCTGAGGTTGAGCTGAGCCCTGGCCACAGTATGAAGAGTCCTATATGTCAATGGCAGTGTTTTGGGAAGGAGGTGAGATGCTGTTGCACGGGTCACTCCTTGACATGAGAAGCAGCAGGTAGGAGATTTTGCTCTCTGGGGAAGGTCCAGGCAGTGTCTGGGGCTGGGAAATGCTGTGTCCCCCTCCAGGAGTTGTTTACAAGCCATGGCTGAGTTGACAGGGACAGTCCAGAGACCGCAAAGAGCCTGAAACCATACGCTAATGGCTCAGGTCTGCTAATGGACACAGGGCTCCACCACCTGCTCTGGAGCCATTGATGCTGCCTGCTATGCTTCTCCTGCTCCGACTGCTGGGCCACACTCTTTCTTCCTCATCCCCGCTGGTTCCCTGCATGCAGTTTTCTCCTTGTCCAGGTTGTGTGCTAGTGATTTTGCCCCAGTGATTTTGCTGGGGGGTGTCCTGCCACTACAGTGATGAGCTAGGAATGGAGCATTTCCAGGGAGAGCTAGAAAAATGCTCAAGACTTGGGGATCGGTTAAATGAGAGCCTCTTGCAGCCAGACCCTGCCTGCCTCTGGGGAAATTCAGGCTTGATGGGTTTACAAACTCACCTGGATGAAGCTCTGAGCAGCCCAGCTTCCATTTGGGGCTGGCTCTTCTCTGAGCAAGGGCTTGGACAGATATGCTGACTCTCTGTACCCTTCCATCCTGTCTATTTGGCGCTGTGCCCCCTAGGACCCTGTCACAGCCTTGGTGGCACGGGCACAGCCACTGTCTGGCAGCTGCAATGGAGCATCTCCCATGAGTGCACTGTGCTCCAGGATCTCCAGGGTAATTGATGCTGGAACTGACGTTGTTTACCAGTGGGATAATCAATGATGGACTGTGCCACCTCATCTCTGCCCTGTGCCACCGTGCCTGTCCCCAGCCCCGAACTTCTCATGGTAGAGCTGCACAGGGGGCTCTCAGCCCCCTGCCAAGGGCCCACTTTGGCCAAGCACTTGGGATGGGGAAGGTGGAGACAAACACTATCAATTTTGGCTCCTGAAGTGCAGCATCAATAATTCAGAGGAGAGCAATCGGTCCCGGGTGGGAGGAGAGATGGCGGGACGGAAGAGGCAGGAGAGCCACCCGCATAGCTCAGCCTCAGATTAATATTAGATGAAGCTGCAGATTGCTGTCGGCAGGATAATTGGTGCCTGCCCAGGGCTGTTCCTGCCTTGGCTGGTCAGGATCTGTGAGGGGAGCAGGCAGGAGTGGAGGTGCCTTAGAGAGCCCCTAACATGGGGAATGCTGGCCTCTGTCTTCCCTGGAGGCTGTTGCTGCTCTCCCAGAGCTGAGAATGTGGAGAGGGAAGCAGGGCTGGGGAGGGTGCTAAACACCTCCAGAGTCTGGGAAGAAACAGGAGGGAACAGCTGCCTGCCTGGGTGCCACCAGTGCCCCAAAAGGTGTCAGGCACAGAGGTGGTGGCAGTGAAGAGTATAAACATCTCCTGATGGCTGGCTCAGGGTGAGGGTCTCTTCAGAGCATCCCCGAGATGCTGGTGAGAACAAAGCTCCGTGCCAAGCCCTGCTTTCCAGGAACCCCTTTGGCAGGAGTGCTGCATCTTGGCTGAAGGAGGGACTAGCCTTTTGGGATGTGTTGCTGGGGTCCCTGGGCCCAGGGCATTCTCCAGCCTGGTGGGTTTGAGAGACCCCAGAAGTCAAGGCAAGCTGGCTGCTGCAGGTTAGATTTTGGAGCATCAAAATCTAGCCTGGGACAGCTGCAAAATGCTCCAGGTTGAAGTTTGGTGTTCCTTGGGCTGGACTGCACTAGAGATTTCACTGTGTGCAGTGAATTTAACCCTTGCCTCTCCTTTTCTGAGGGCTAGCAGTCTTTTCAGCTGGCTCTAGGGTGGGGCAGGGTCTGGTGGCTGAGCCAGGAGAGAGCTGGTGGCTCATGGTGAGGGCTTGCAAAGGAGGGAAAGGAGCAGAGACGTATAGTAGGGTGATCAAGCGTTGAGCTTGGATCCTGGCACAGACTTACAGTCTGAGGCATGCTGTAGCTGGGGTGCATCCTACCAACACTGGGGCCCGGGAGAAGGTCTCCCCTCTGTGGAGTGTCTTCCACATGCTCCACATTGAGGGACATAATACCTGGTCCTCCCTGTGTGCACAGGATGGGATACACTGTCTTGCCCTGCCTGGAGAGGGTGAAGCTGGGGGAGAATAAGACTTGATCCTGGTCCCCTTGGCTGTGACTCCCATGGCAGGGCAGCTCTCCCAGCCCAGAGCACCCCAAGATCTGCAGTACCTGCAGTGCACCCTGTGCCTCTGCTGCTGTGTGGTGACATATCCTGCTCAGCCCAGCCAGACCTAATTAGCTTGTTGAATCTCTTCTCCCTCCAGCCTTGTGTTAATCACTTTTCACGTTGCTTCCCTCCCAATTCCCTCTGGCCTGGCTTGTTCTTGTTGTTGCTGATGTGCCTGGAGAGAGAAGCAAGGGGCCCCAGATGGACATGGAGTAGGGCCCTTACTCTGCTGCATCCTGCCCCAGAGACAAGCTCTGAACCAGTGGATGGAGGGGCAGGGAGGTCACTTCTCACAGGGAGGTGAGAAAATTGCAAGCTGGAGAAAAAGCAATAAATTTAGAGAGGAAGAAGCTTTTTGAGACATTCCTTCTTTGCAGCACTGCTCTATTGATGGAGGGTGAAACCTTGAAGTCCAATGGGAGAGGCTGGGCCTCTCTAGTGCAGGACTGTGTTGGGCTGCAGGATGCTGTGGGAGCTCAACGACGTCTCCTTCACCTCTCCCCTGTGAAGGGCAAGATTAGACTCCAGGACTGGGCATAGGTGGGAATAGAGACTGGCTGGACTGGGCTCTGTGGAGTTGTGGTCCCTGGAATGCAGGTAGCAGGTCTGATGTGCCATCCATGCTTGGCTTCAGCATCCCCTCCCAGGGATGCAGGAAAATATCTCATTCCCCATAGGTGCCTGCCCTGGGGCTTGTTGCACTGCAAGGGCAGGCTGTGGCCAGATCAGAAGTAGCTTTTTGGTGAGAAGTGTATAGACAACTGACTAAAAAAGACTTTCTAATAACCACTGTTGCCAGGCAGAGGCCTCTGTCCTGCTGCCCACAAGGCATGGCTTTGGGTGGGCTGCAGGGAGCCCCCATCCTAGCTGTCTACCTTGACGTGCTTCCCTCCCTCCAGGAGCACTTCTGCCACTGGGGAATATCTGGCCCTGAGCCTCTGCTGTCCCAAGAACCACAGGTCTGAATCGGCAGCTTTGGTCCTCCCAGCTATGGGTGTCCAGGCTAAGCCTGCCTCTGTCTCCAGGAAAGGGACTCTCCATTTGGCCCTGGGAGATGCCAGCTCTGATTTCATTTCCCTGATAGATGACTGTCTGGCCCCAGTGGCTGCTACAAGACACCTTGGTTACACTTGGCTCTGTCATCATTGCTGATTGATGAGAGTCATTTGCAGAGCTGCTTCTGGTGGGACCCATCCTGACATCCCCCAGGGCAGCTGGAGGAACTTGCTCTCTCTTCCTCCTGCCAGTCTTTATTGCAGACCCCAGAGAGCTGTGTTTGGTGGCACTGCCTGAGGCTGGATGCTGCTGAGAGTAGGCAGAGCTGATGGATCCTGCCTGGAGATAAGCCCTGCATAGGGATAATTGTCAGCCACAGATTTTAGGGGGAGCTGGGTTCAACATTGCTGCCTGTATGGACCCATTTCCATGACCTGGCAAGGGGAGCTTAGGGACTTACCTCTGGTCACCTGAGAAAAGGTGATGCTCTGGAAGGGGATAGAGGCTCTTCTGCTGAAAAGAATGTGTTCTGGGAACTATTGGCCTCTTTCCTCTATTGCCAGGCTATCTGGAAAGGCAGAGGGTTCCCTTGCCCGGCTGCCTTCTGCCACCCCAGCTCTGCTCCTAGGGCAGGGTGCTGGGACAGATCAGCCTTGGGGTACCAGTTCCTCCTGACCTACTGACTGACCCGGTGTTGCCCCATGGGGCCAAGCAGGGGCTGTGACAGCTACAAGACTGGTGGGCTGCTGGTACTCTCCTCCCCTCCTGGAATGGTGCCATGCCTGGGAGCTGAACTGGGGACACTGCAGGGGCTCTTGCTGCTGTGGGATGCACATTTTCCACCCATGATGATGATTCATTTATTGACAGGTTACTGAGAATGATGGGGGAGTTGTGGCACTGCCTATTGGTTGGTTATTGTAGGGTCTTTTCTAGCAGAAGGTTGGTGTGGAAGGGGTGGGTAGATAGCTGTCCCTGGGAGGGCACTGGTGGCTGTAGCTCTGGGGAGCACAGGAGCGTTGTTATTCATCGGGCTGACCCTGACTCCTGCTTTTCATTTGGAGAGAGACCACAAAACAGTCCAGGCTTGAGTTCTCCCTGAGAAGGGGGTGTCAGCCCAGCACTGTGTAACCCCCCAGCATGGTGGCATTGACTGGATCCAGCCTCCAAGGATACATTAGCTGCTGGTGATCCAATATAAAGTGGTCCATGGCTGTCCTAGTGGTGACCACTGCTGGGGCCAGGGACGCATCTGCTATGGGTTCCTTCAGAGATGGTGTGACACAGCCCCTGTTAATTTCAAAAGCATGTGGAGGTGGGAATGGGAAAACCCCTCCCCTTCTAGTGCTGCCCAAGGATGGAGGCTCAGCTTCTTTGTGTGTGTGTGTGTATGTATGTTTTGAAGTCACCAGGCTGCTGAGTGATGCATAGGAAGTGACAAGCCACTTAACCTAGCAGACCTCCCACCGCAGATCAAACACTGCCAGCCCCTTCTGTTGGCTTGTTCTATGCCAGCCATTGGATGGCCCTTGCAGAAGGGTGTAGAGCAAAGTGGTATCTGGAAAAGGAGCTGTTCCTGGAATGGACAGGGTTTCATGCTGCAAAATTCCCTTGTGCCCAGTGGCAGCACGTGGCTGGGCTCCTCCCCTGATCTTTGGGCAGAGCTGTTTCCCAGCAAGGGGGAGCCCCCAGACGTGCTTGCGGTTTGGATGCCGGAAACAGAAAGGGGATGGTGTGTCCTACCCAGCAGAGCCCTTGGGCGTACCAAAGCCAGGACAGCAAAACACCAGCCCCAGTCACTCCTTTCCTGTTGTTAAGCTGCATGTGCTGAACATGCTTCCTCCCCTGCCCTGGGAACCCTGGAATTTGGCCCCCTTCGATTTCCTCCTTAAGAAAACACCCATGTTCTGTTTTTTTTTCTTTTTCCTTCTTTATAACAAACTAAAGTGTAACTTGCACCTGACCTGACCTACTGCACGTGCCTATACCTGCTGCCCCTGTGAGTCCAACCACAGTTTACTCTCTGTTGCATCTCTCTCACCGTGTGGTATTCCTCTTGCCATGCTCCTTCCCTGGTCCATTCCCTTGGCATTGGGTGTTGCTCTGCCCACCCTATCCCTTCTCCCTTGGTAAGGAGGACACTCCTGCCTACCAGGTCTTTTCCCACAGCTCAGCTCTGTTGGAAGGCCCTGGCCCCAGAGCATCACTGGAAAGCTGAAAGGTGCAATTTTCCTTTCCCTCTGCAAATCAAGGCTCTGGAAATGTAGCTGGAACAAAATCATGGTTTATGTACAACTGATGCCCACTTCTAGGGAGGAACAATCCTCTTTCCACTGCTGCCTGCAAACCCTGGAGCAGATAGGAGCCAGGCTGTGCTTTTATGTCAGTGCCAAGATCCTAGTCCTCACCCTTGCACCCCCTCGTCACCCTCTGACAAATGCCAGGGGGAGCATTTGTTCATTCCTATTTGTTTGTACATCCCTGGGACCCTGCTATGAATGTAATTTCCTTGGGGACAGTTTGCCTTCTCTGACTGACGTCCTGGAGCAGTTCTCCATCTCCTAGAATGATGGATCTGCCTACCCCAAACTGCTGCCTTGGTATGAGTTCAAAGCAGCCCAGGTCCTGCCTATGGGCACTTGGGGGCCTACCTGCCTAGCAGTGGCTTCTGGATGCAGACCCATGTCCCTGTCATGGAGCTGGGTACCAAGCAACACCATTTCCCCAGCATCTGGGGCTCAGCTTAGTCCCACAAGGCTCAGAAAGCCGCCAGAGAAGCCCCATCTGCTGGCCCTCTAGAGAAATAATCCCTAAAACAGATTTGGGATGCAAAGACATTGTGACCTGTTGCTTGCAGGATGCTTGGGCCAAATGCAGTGTCACCAGAACCCCAAAAGGACTTTGCACCTTTCATACCATTTGTGTCCCATGCCGCTGTCTGCCTCTTTCTGGGGGCTGGAGCTCAGCATGGCCTTCATCCACTCCTCTTCCTCCTTTCCCCACCTGCAGCATTAGTCCTGTGCTGAGTTTGCTGGCTTGAGGCACTGCGGGAAGGGAGGGAATGTATCTTTAGCCATGGGGTAACACCAGCTGGGAAAGATGGGGCTGAGCAAAGCCACTGGAGTCTAAGTGGGGGAATAGGGTGTGACAGGTGGGTCAAGGCAGTGAGGGGGCCTACAACTGAAATGCAGGGCCACTTGGATGTGATGGCCATGGGCCAGGCTGGTGTGGGGAGCCTCTATCCTTGCCCCATAGCCTGGCCTGGGCAAAGGCCTGAGCCCCATTCCCCTTCTGGCTGTCTCAAAGCAGGTCCCTGGGCTCGAGTCCCAGTGCTGTGCTGGAGTGGGGGTGCATGCTGCAGTCTGGGCTGCATGGTGGGATTTGGCGCATGCTTTGCCTTCAGCCCTCGAGTTACCCACAGGATCAAACCCAGCCTGAGTTTGGGGAGGATGCAATGCCTTGGCTCAGCTAAAGCCTGTTTCTTGGGCTTCACCCTACCCTGTCTCCCTGCACAGCTCCATGGAGACGTCCCCAGGGAGCAGGTAGTTGTCCTCAAGACTAAAGGACAGAGTCCAGCCCTGCCATCTCATGGGTCTCTGGGCTCCTGAGTGTCTGCAGTGCACATTGACGTGCTCTGATGGGTGGGTGCAGAGGTGCTGAGTGTGGGTAGCTTAGCAGGGTTGCCCCTTTGCCACCCACATCCTTCCCAAGGGGGGAAACTCCAGTGCCGGGTTTGTCCTAGGGTGAAGCAAGAAGGCTGAGCAGAGCCTCGGCTGGGCTTTGCCTTCCTGCTCCTCCAGCTTCACGTTGCATGTGCTGCCTCCGGACCCGCTCGCCCCGCGCCGGGTGCCCAACCCTGCTGCCCGCCGGGACCGGGGGCTGATGCTCTGTTAACTCTTCTTCTGCTTGGTGACTCCTTCTTTCTTCCAGGCAATCCGCCAGTCCAAACTAAAAAAGCGCTGAAGCAGCGATTCCTCAAACTGCTGCCCTGCTGCCGGCCCAAATCCATCCCCTCGCTCAGCGAAAGCAAGTGCTTCTTCTTGCCTCTGTGTGTGTGTGTGTGTGTGTGTCCCCGGCGGTGCTGCTGCCTGCTCTCCGCCCTGGCCCTGCCTGCGGGAAGGGGACGCCTCCGCCTCTCCCCTGCCCTGTGTCTGGGGCTGTCAGGATCAATCCTGACCTGGAGGGATCCGATCCCATGGTCTCTGCACTCACCTGCTCGCAGGCTGGTTTTCTTCCTCTCCAGCTCCCTGAAGCAGCTCCCACAGGATGAACAGCGGCAAGACCCGCTTGGGAGCCGGCTCAGCGCTGGTTTAAGGGGTGGGGGGTTGTTGCTCCAAGTTCAGGGTCGGTTTGGAGTTGGAGGTGTGATGAGGAGGTGAAAGAGGCTGAGCAGGGAGTGAGCACAGAGCCCCTTGACCCCCTGCATTGTGTGTGCTTGGCCCCTCGGAGAGTCTAAGCCCCTGGTCAGGGTCTCTCCCTGCCCGGCGGTGCAAGCCAATTTCCCCTGGGAAAAGGTGAGTATGGAGGGACAGAGGCTGAACTGTCTCACGGAGAGGGGGTACCTGCTGTGGGTATTTCAGCCTCTTGGATGAAATGGGGTCTGGGGATGCTGCAGGCAGGGGCTATGCAGCTTGGCAGGTGATGGGGAGGAGCCATCGATGAAGGGCGGGCACAGCGGGCAGGATGAAATCGAGGAAGGTGGGAGCATTTGGAGCTGGGAGATCTAGGGGGCAACTCTGCTGGACACGTGCCCTGCTGGACACACAGACCTGCAGGACGTCAAGGGCCTCAGCTCTACAGAGCAGATGTGTGTGCTGGTTGCAGGAGAAGGGCAGGCAGGGAGGGTTTCAGCACTGGAAAGGTTTCACACCTCGTTTCTGCTCAGCCTGGGCTGTACTGGAGACTGAGGGGGCTTTTGCTCAGTGTCAGTCCCTGGGCTGCCCCTAGGGTGTCTATGAGTGTCCCCTGCTGGCATAGACCTAACTCTGGCTGAGCGGAGCACTCCAAAATTGCATCACCCTAGGCAGCTGTGAGAGGATGGGGTGTTCTGCACAAGGTGCCTGTTCTTCCCCCTGGCATGACAGGTTAGGGCAGGACAGTACTGGCCTCAGCCGTCCTCTCTTCCCCTGCATTCCTTGCAGACAGTGTTGAGGATGAGTTTGAGCTCTCTACCGTCTGCCACCGCCCCGAAGGGCTGGAGCAGCTTCAGGAACAGACCAAGTTCACCCGCAAAGAGCTGCAGGTCCTGTATCGAGGCTTCAAGAATGTGAGTATCCCTCCGCCAGCTTTGACATCCCCACCTCAACTGCCACGTCCACCTCGGCGTTGCTTTGCACCTGGCAGCGCCCACTGTTTACGAAGGCTCCTCCAGGGAGCTCAAACCTGATCCTGTGCTCCGTTTCCTTGGGTGCAGAGCGCTCCCTTCCTGGGTGCCTGGGATGCAGAGCCCCTCTAGTGAGGGATGCAGCCCATGAAATCAGGGAGATGCTCCAAGCAGCCTTACCAGACACCCCAACAGGTGTGCAGGGTGGGGTACAAGGCAAAGCAAGGGAGCCACAGGGATTTTGAGGGGCACCCAGGCCCCTTCTGCAATGTGGAAGTGACACTGTGGCTTTGCCCTTGCAGGAGTGCCCGAGCGGGATTGTCAATGAAGAAAACTTCAAACAGATCTATTCACAGTTCTTCCCTCAGGGAGGTGCGTGTCCATCCCTTTCCTCATGGGTACCTCTGCAGGGCAGGGGGTCACACAGCACCCCCTCATACTGTCTGTCTCCCTGCAGACTCCAGCACATATGCCACCTTCCTCTTCAACGCCTTTGACACCGACCATGACGGCTCTGTCAGCTTTGAGGTGAGCTGTGGCCAAGGAGGTGGTGATGTGATGGCAGTGGGGCAGGGAGGGCACTTCCCTTCAGGTACCATGGGCTCAGATCAGCAGTGTTGCCGTTACAGATGGATGAAGTGCTTTTCAGGAGCTGGTGGAGTTTATTAAATTCCAAGAGGCAATAGAAAAACAGTGAAAAATAACAAAGAAAGAGCTTTCTGTGTTTTTTCTGGCTAGTGTCTTGTAGGTATCTAGACCAGCAGAAACAGCCAAGGCTGGGTCTTGTTCAGGCTTTGGCTGCACAGCAGTTCTTGGTGCACACTGTCCTCTTGGATGCTGTGACTCAAGGGAGTAGTGTGGGACATCTATGGGGTCAAACAATTGTTTCTCCCCAGGCTCTTTTTGATACCAAACATCTCCCTTCTAAGTCCAGCCCAAGGGCTCATCTGCTTTGGGGCTGAGTTCCCCTCTGCTGGAGGTACAAACAGGGCTGTACGTTCTGTGTCTGTGAGGCCTTTTGTGGCTGTAACTCCCTTTTGCCTGCCTTGTCCATCCTTGCAGGACTTTGTGTCTGGGCTGTCCACCATCCTACGGGGCACCATTGATGATCGCCTGAACTGGGCCTTCAACCTCTATGACCTGAACAAAGATGGCTGCATCACCAGAGAGGTGAGATGGGGGGTCCAGACTGGTCCCTGAGATGATCACAGGTCTGCACTGGGCAGGACTCAGGCACATTGGCTGAGCTGTGGAGGAGAGCTCAGGAGGTCAATATTTATCTGAGCTCAGCTATGCAAACGTGTCCCTCCTGGCCCCCTGGCACTGGTGTTCCTCCGGGATGGAGTGTGGATGGGGAGGGGTGCGCTGCTTTGGGGCTCCATCACACATGCAGGTGCACACATGGCCCCACACTGTGCACAGAGCCAGCAGAAACACAACTGAGCATCCCACAGGTCATTCAGGAGCATCACAAAAAAGGTGTGGGTTGGGGACCTGGTGGAGAGAGACCCCCATGTTGACCCTGCAACCCTGCTCCTCTTCCCATCAGGAAATGCTGGACATCATGAAGTCCATCTATGACATGATGGGCAAATATACCTACCCGGCTATGCGAGAGGAAGCGCCCCGGGAGCATGTGGAGAACTTCTTCCAGGTGAGCTGAGCACAACCTATGGAAGGAGAGCTTCAGCACTAAGCCAGTGGCCACAGTGGGTGCAGTAGAAAACACCAGACACTGGGGATGAAGTGGAGCTGCGCTGGTCCTGCTGGGTGCTTGGGGATGGCTGGGGCAGTGGTGCACTGTGTCCACTCTCGGCAGGGGGTACTGGGTTCTCCCTGGGGCTGGAGCAGTCACTGCCATGCCCTCTTTGATGTCCCTGTCTGCAGAAAATGGACCGGAACAAGGATGGTGTGGTGACAATCGAGGAGTTCCTGGAGTCCTGCCAGAAGGTAAAGAGACCAGTAGCTCTACTGTAGGCTGGGCCACCACTCTGTCCCTCAGGGACCTTTGTCCTCCCCACTTCTCTCCTGTCAGAGAGGAGGTGAAGCCAGGGCTCCCAGGGGCGAGGCTGGAGCTCTGCTTTGGCAACTGCTCCCATGCTGTCATCCCTGTACAGATGACAAGAGTCATACATCCCAGTAGGGCTTGGGAACCGCTTGTAATCCCTGGTGCTCTTGGCCCATGAGGGTAAAGCAAACTCTGAGGGAGCTGCCCAGATTGCTGTTCTGTGCCCAACTTGCCCACTTCCCACCTGCTTCTGACAGGACGAGAACATCATGAGGTCCATGCAGCTCTTCGACAGCGTGATTTAGCTTCCGGACCTGCCTCCAGCTGAGCTCTCCTGACACCGGGCCCAGACCTGCTTCTCTCTCTTGACTTTTCCTTTGAGCCTTCCCTCCACCGGCTGCACAGACACCCACACGGGAAGGGGCCTCCTTTCCCAGAGATGCAGTCAGCACTGAGATCTTCCCTTTCCCCTGGGCTGGCTCTGCTTTCCTCGGGGGATCCCAAGCAGGTGCTCCCAGACATCGGAGTGTGGGCAAGGCTGGCACAGGATGAGCGTTTCACCTGGATGGACCTCCCTGCGCCCATTCCTGGTGTGGAAGCTGCAGCCTTGGGCTGCAATAGAGAGTTTTTCCCATGCACACCACCCTGTGCAGCCACAACTCCCCTATTCTTGATCCCCCCCAGCCCCAGGAGGCCTCAGTTCCAGCTCCAGCCCAAACCCTTCAGTGATGCTGTCTAGAAACCAATAAAGTCTTGCAAAGGGTGCCAATGCCTTGGCTTCCTCCCCTGTCCTGGCTGTCTTCTGCCATGGGGAGCATGTCTGGCATATTGGCTCTAAGCTGCTGGCCACCCTCCCTCTCCAGACACTAGGCCAGTGAGTGGGCAGAGGGGCCATGCCTGTTGAAGGCAGTCACGACACTTGTGCTTCATTGCTGCATAAGCTGTGGAGAGCAACCCCTGATCCTGGGGGTCCTGGTTAGACCTAGGAGGCTCATCCTGATGGGGGGATAGGAGAGATTAAAGGAACCCTGAGATGACTTCCTGTGGCACTGGTCCTCCAGGATGAAGGATACAGGATACAGGGCTGGGAGGGCTGCAATCTCAGCCCCTGTTCCTTGAGTCTGGGATACTGTCACACAGGGAACTCAGGGAACCACTTTGAGGCTCCAATCAAGAGGTACCCCCCTTTCCAACCCTTCTTGAGGATATGGAAACCAGAATCTGGGGACATATGGAAGAGGGACATGTTCTGGGCTCTGGTGGCCATTCTAGCCCTTAGGGCTCACAGCCACGCTCCTGACATTATTTGCTGCTCCCAGGCCCTGGCCCATCCCAGTGCACCTGCTGCCCAGGGGACTGGGGAATGAGCAATGGGGTAGATAGGTGTCCTCACAGGCATAGCCCTGTGCTGATGACATGGCTGAGCTGGCAGGTCCTGGGACATAAAGTCAAGGCTAGGGTTAGCTGGGAGTCATTGCCATGCTGTTGGCAGGCTGGACGGTCACCTTGGGGCAGAGGGGGCTCATCCCCATTTCCCAGTATGGCCGTGTGAGAACCTGCTTAGGAACCCGAGGGATGGGGATCCTGGAACTCCCCCACATGCTTGTCACCCCCAGCTCCTTGGAGCTGGGTGTGTGCAGGCAGGCCTGTCCTGCCCCTATACCACTTTGAGTCATAGCGGAGAGAGAGAGTGATGCCCATGTACTAATGATCCAATGCCAATTGGAGAAGCCCCCCACAGGCACTGGGAACGTACCCTCGCAGTCCCTGACTGTGGCTCCAGCCTCTGCATCTTTAGCAGCCCATGCTGATTTGGGCTGGCCTGAGCTGTGGTGTCTGGGATCAACTGGGAAGGGGTGCAAGGCCAGCACCCACACTGACCCAGGCTGAGCCCCTGGTGTTGGAGACATTAGAATTCCCCCCTGGGGCTCTGAGCCAAAGCTATAGGACCGCTCCCCAGTGGGACTGTCCCTGTCCCAGTCCTTGCAGTTATGATGTGTTTTTTAGGTTCATCTGACACATTATTCATCTTGCAGACATGACCTGTTTTTTATGTTCACTCAACACAGTATTCATCTTGCAGACTCCTTCCTGGGTTTGCCATGGGGCTGAGCTCCTAATTGCATTCTCCCAAGGATGGGAGGGCAGGTGTCCTAAAACTTACTCCTCCAGTCTCTTTTCCCATTCTCCAACCTCCCAGGCTCTCTGGGGTACCCACCATCCCCTGCCACATGGAGCAGATGCTGCTTCCTCCCTCACGCTGTAGGTCGCATGGTGTGACCCCCTGCCCCGGGGCATGGTGATCCACAACCTGCTTGGCATCTCCAGTCTGTATATTTTGTATTATAACAATTATATGGGTAAAAAAACCAAAAAACCCAATAAAATCTAACCACAATCGCTATGCACACCACTGTTATGTTTTTGCATCTGTCAGCTGCCTGGTGGGGAGGGAAAGGGGGAAATGGGGGATTGAGAGTCTCTGCGGCATTTTTGAGGTGCTGTGGCTGCAGGGTGCTCTGCAAGGTTGCACGGGATACAGAGTGTGCACTGAGACTGGCCATGCTGTTGATGGTAATGTAAAATGATGTAAATACAGATTTTCACCTGTTAAAAGGCTGTAGGGATTTAGGCAAAAAAGCTGTCTGTCACATCAAGTGTGTCGGGTCTCAGGTATGGGGCTGTCAGCTGTTTTCAGCTTGCCATGAGATGCTGCTGGGTGAGCCTCAGCTTGGGACCAGGTGGCCCTTGTTAAGGGTGAGCTAAGAGGAAGATGGTCACCTACTACCTTAAAGAGGTATGTATATGGGAAGGGGTTTTTCTTAGGAATGTGAACTGATGGGAAGTCATTGGTCATTGCAAATGTGCAGCCTTAAAAGATGGGAGAAAATGAAGCAAAACAAAGAGGACAAAAAGAGGCATTTAAGAAAGAAACCAGCAGAACAACAGGGTAATGGGCCTGATGTGGGACAGTGAAACCCTCCAGCATTATACAGTCTGTGGTCCAGAACTGAAAGCTCAATGCAGAGCTGTCTGGAGACTCAAACATCTTAAAAGGATGGGATCTGGCTATGGGGGGAATTACCATTGTGAGACTGCAAAAAGTGGCAAATCTGCTCTTTCCAAAGCCTCCAACTCCCCAGGGACCTTTCTGAGCTGCTGGCCATCACCCGGGTCTGTGTATGGCAGTACAAATGGGCCCAAGCACGGTTTCCCCTCTAACCCACTTTCCCCAGTATATCCTATCCCCTGAGATCTGTTTGGCTGCTCACTATTTTGGGCAATGACATCCAAGGGCTTGATGTGCCCTCTCGTGGCACAGGGATGCTGTGATCCACTGGTGGGATCCCTTGGGTCCCTTTGCCCAGGGTGAAGGGCAGGAAGGTGGCTGAGATACCTAGGGATGAGTGGGGCTCGGATGTCCCTTGTCAGGAGGAGAGAGCATTTAAGGGTAATAGCAAAGTCACTAGGCTTATAAGAACAGAGATAAGAGCTGAAAAGGACAGCCTGGTGTTGTTTCCAGCAATCTTCTTCCCAGCTTTTGGAGTCAAAAATTAATAGTAGCTTTGTGGGAAAACAGCAACAGGATGAGGCAGCTGATGCAGCCCGGGGCAGTGAATCACTCCAGCATTCTGAGTACTGCCTAGAAACACAAGCATTTAGTAAAAGGATGAGACCCCAACTCTGGGAGAACTGTTACCGCATGATCAAGGCTACAAGCATGATGCCAGCTTCAGGGTACTCACGGCCCAGCTCTGTGTAAGGAGGGAGTTGTGTGTGTTTTCCACTCGAACTGTGTGTGTGTTTCTCCTCTCTAACCCCTCTGTAAAGTCTTGTCAATTTAGCTAGTTGCTATTTAGGGTAACAGTACAATTTCTATTTTTGCTCTTTGAGAGCTTTAGCTTGAACGTGGTGGTAACTAGAGATGCTCCTTGACAAGGAGCTCTGCTGCAGCTTCCTGAGCACAGACACAGATAGAGCCGGAAACACAGCTGTCTTGGGTTCCTTGTCACGCCAGAAGCTCCATCGGGGAGACTTGATATTACGCAGCAATTCTTCACACAAAGGGTGACCCACCATTGGAATGGGCTGCCCAGGGGGGTGGTGGAGTCACCGACCCTGGAGGTGTTCAAGAGTAGGCTGGATGAGGTGCTTGGCGCCATAATGTAGATGATGGGCTGTTAGATTATGGGTTGGACTTGATGATCTTTAGGGTCTCTTCCAACTTTGTTGATACTGTGATAGAATGCCATCACCACGAATAAGCTCGAACGTGGCTGAAACGAGGTGTGTGCAGGCTTTGCCCAGCCCTTCCTCTCAAGGCAGGGCTTTCAGCAGCTCTTTGCTCGCCGGTTCCTTGTTGGTTGCAACCTGCTAAGGCCACTCTATTGCTGAGGGGGCTGGCCGACCTTGCTGGTCTCTCTCCAGAGCCACACAGGAGGTCATTTCCTCAGCCTTGGGGGTCCCTGGCTCGTGCCTTCACGCAGCTGGAGCTTCTACCCAGAGAGGTGCCACCCCCCCCTCTGATATATTGAGACCACCTCGTGTTTGCACCCTACCCTTCAGCATCCGGCCGTGGGACCACCCCCGAGCGTAACACGGGCCGCGCAGCGAGGGGCTCATCCCTCGGCCTCCCCGGCGGGCCCTGCTCGGCTCGCGGGGCGCGGCGGCAAGTAGGTCACGTCCCCCGGGCCCGCGCGCGGCGCACGCGCAGAGCGCAGGTAAACACTCGGCGCCGCTCCCGCTCCCCGCACCGCACCGCGCGTGCGCGCCGGCTCCCGTCTCCCCCACCGCGGCAACTCGCGCGTGCGCGGCGGGCG
>VXBA01000586.1:2109806-2133492 GCA_013399895.1 Serilophus lunatus
AGGCCGGCGGCGGGCTGGTCCCGGCCGGTCCCGTCCCCTCCCCCGCCCGGAGGGCCCCGCTCGCCGCTCGGGGAGGTGCCGCGCGGCTCTTGGCCGGGACTCCGCCGAGGCGGGGAGGAGCCGCGGCTCCCGGGCGGGGCCTTTGCCCTCGGGGCTGGGGCTGGGAGCGCCTTCGGACCGCGGCGGGGCCGGGCCGGGCTCCCCGGGGGCCGAGGCGCTGCTGTGCCTCGCCTGCTGCTGGTGCGGGTCCGCGGGGGGAGGCGGCGGGAGAGCGGAGCTCCCGCGCCGTGATCCCGGCTGCAGGTGCCGTTCCAGAGGCTGACGTTCAGCTCCCTGAGAAGGGAATAGGGGATTCCGTGGGTGTTTAATTCATATTAAATCTCCCTTCTTCTCTCAAGTGTTGTAGCTTATCGTTTTAATTGCGCTGTAGGACAGTCCTTTGTTTTTTGACGTAGTTGCATCATTAAAAGGTTTAAACGGTTGCTGAAGATGCAGAATAAAGTGACTCCTTTGCATTTCTCCTTAGCGACAGAATTTGTCTGCATTTCTGACAGGGCAGTTAAGGTAGGTGGTTGAAAGCCAGGAAGAAAAATGGTTATTCCCGGCATAATAGTTGGTTTGAAATGGTTCTAATTCTTGTCATCTGTTATTATTTCTGTACCTGTAATGATTTTCCACTAGAACCAGGTGATTAACAGATGGAATGGAGAGGGGAAACAGGCAATTTATCAAAGTCAGTATCTGCTTTGCTTTGCTTTGCAGAATGTCTTTGGTTCATATCTTAGAAAGACCATTTGGCTTCTGCAAATGTCACCGTGTGAGGTGCACTAGGCCCAGCTAAGCCTTTCTTTTTTAGCACTTACTATGGCTTAAATACAGGCAGCGTGGAAGAGCTTGTCTTTATTAATTCTGTGAAGATAGAGGCTGAATTGAAGGCTTTGGAGACAGACAGCAGTGAAGAGAAACATGGATTGTAGCAGCCTGTTTTCTCGTGTTACATTGTCGGTGGCCTCTGCATATATTTTGTTGCAGGTGTTCTTGAGTGTGCTGTGCATAAAAGAGAGGGAGAAAATGGCCTCTGCCTGGTGAAGCTGCCAGACACTGGCCAGGAGTTACCAATCCTAAGTGTACAGGAAGAGAAGGAGTAGGGGAGTGTTAAAAAAAAAAAAAAAAAGGCAAACACAAAGCCACCAGCAGCAGAGAAACAAACTTGTGGTGAATGAGGTAAATGGTAGCGAGTGAAAACATTATCTTTTTAGGGACTCAAGGGAGTTATAGGGTTAAGAGGAAAACTGGCATTAGCTTCAAGTAAATACTTAAAACACAGGGCAGTGGTTAACACAGACTAGAGGGGTGGTGAGATTAAAGCACTGAGATGAGGAATTTCGATTTTCTGTAGAAAAGGCAGAGAAAAGGCCACATGCTGTGTGTGCACTCTGAGAATGAACAGCTTATGACAGATAACAAATTCACTGTCCTGCAGAGCAGTAAGACCTAAGAGGTTTGCTGAGTGCACAGCTTTGGTGCTCTGCCTCTAGGATGCCCCGGCTTTTGGTGATGGCGAGTGTGGTAACTGGGAATGAGGTATTTGGCATGATCTGCTGCCTTTGTGTTAACCTGACACACAGTCCTGAGGCAGTGATACAAAACCAGGTCGATTTTCAGTTGGACAGGAAGATCCAACAACCATCGTCAGCTGGTGACAGAAGTAACCTAAGAAATGTGACAGATGGAAAAGTACCACTTCAGATTAGCCTGTCCTCTTCAGCCTTTCAAATTTGTTTTTGTTAGCCAATTTTCTTTTTTTTCCCTATAGTTGGCACTTCTCTGCTTGTGGGTCTGAAATAGAAGTGTCATAAGTAAAGCAAAAGTGCTCTGACCAAGTCATGAGATGTAGGTGGAATTCATTCTGTCTCACAGGTTTTCGAGGGTTTTGTGGGTTCTTGAGCTTCTTCACGGCAGCTTCAGTCAGGAAACTGGGAAAGGTGAGAAATCCATTCTGGGTGAAATAGACCTGGAGGTTTTCAGGCCTCACGACTGCCCTGTTGTTGTTCCCTTGTTTAACTCCTGTTTTCCACTGGGTGGTTGTGAGGATTGGTAGTTGCTCAGCTCTGCCACGCTGTGGTGCCAGGCAGTCTGAGACAGGGCTTTGAGAGAGTAATTCTGAAAACTTAGCCTGCTTTAAGCTGCTTAAGAGAGCCTTGTACACTTAACATGTAACTGAAACGCTTGTTAATATATATACAAAATGCTTCAGTTGCATCAGTTTGGAGTTTTGGAAAGTGGTAGGAGAGTGTTTTTGACCTCAGACAAAATATTAACAGCAGTGAATCGCTGTGGAAATGAAGATGCTGTCTTTTGAACTGTTGTTCTGTGGGGGACTTGTGAGCTTTGTGTGTTAGGAGTGTCATTCAGCGCTGAGTGGCCGTGCTGTTTGAAAATAAGAGCTTATTAAATGTCACGTTATTTTAGTCTCTGGTCTTTGCTAAGCTGAAGCATTGTTTTGAAGTGCCCACTTGTGGTTCAACT
This sequence comes from Serilophus lunatus, assembly GCA_013399895.1. Classification (NCBI taxonomy): domain Eukaryota; kingdom Metazoa; phylum Chordata; class Aves; order Passeriformes; family Eurylaimidae; genus Serilophus; species Serilophus lunatus. Next base: position 2,112,336 of record VXBA01000586.1, read on the forward strand.
GTTTGCACATAGGTCTGTCTGAGTGAGTTGGCTTGACTGAGGATGCATGGAGTGTGCTTTTTTTTTTAAGTATTACTAGTACGGGAGGATTAGACCTAAAACCAGCAGCAGTTACAGTTTCTATGAAATTCCAGGACTTTCAGTACACTCTATTCCAAAACCACTTGTGTAGATGCTTTTGCATGTGGTTATTCACAGACAGGGTATTAACTCACAAAATGAGGGAACTGTAAAGTAGGATATCAGCTTGCAAGTTAATTTTGACAAGGAGCTTATTAAACTGAATAAAAGGAATGAAATCCTCAGCATTTTGTTGACTCACTTGCACACATTTTTTTTCATTACACATCCTCTCCCCCGTATGTATTTAAAGTGTCTGTACCCCCAGTTAAGCATTTTTGGGCTTGCAAGTGTTTTGAAGTGTCTTCAGTGTTCACCTTGCAATGCAATCTCTTTCGTAGGTGTCTGGAGTGATAGTTTAATTAGGTTATGACTGTTCAGACTGCTGCTATAATAATGCTGACTTGACTTGTCAAGGACATATGCTCAGGAACACAGTTTGTGTTCTGGAAATTAATTGCCTCAGTGGCCAAAACTATAAGACATTAATCATAAGAAATGAAACAAGTTATAATTGCATTTTAAATTTAGATCAGTTTAGGTTATTACACTTCCCTAATGCCAAGTTGATGGTTTGTTTTTTTTTTTTACTTTCTGCTTTGGGAAGCTTTTTGATGAATGTAGCTGAAAAGTTTCATGGAACAGACATAATCTAACTGGATAATTTTAATCTTGTTTCCCATAGGATTTTATGGAAGACCTTGGGTGATGGAGCAGAGGAAAGAGCTTTTTAGAAGGCAAGTCATGCTTCCTCTTACTGCAGCACATTCCATTGCAATGTAATCATAATCTTCCACTTAAGCCTGGAAAGAGTTATTGTTCTAACCTAGAGAAACTTTTTGCCTAATATCTGATTCTTGGGGACTCATATTCACCTTTTCATCTTGCATAAACCAGATTTCCCCAGTATGATTTGTACTTAAAGTTACTGTGACTTAATAGTATAAAACAATGTTCAATGAAGAGAAAAATAAATTAGATCAAGTAAAAGCATAAGATGAGGTAAACCACAGAATTCTTGAATTTGTAGGCTATTTGAAGGCTCTTTTCCCTGTGCTTTTAGGCTTCAGAAGTGGGGACTGAATACATACCTGTATGCTCCAAAGGATGACTACAAGCACAGGATGTTTTGGCGAGAAATGTACTCTGTGGAGGAGGCAGGTAATTGCCTTTATTTCTCCTCTGTGTTTTCTATAAAGAGATTTTTTAATTAATTGGTTTTTGCTATGTATACTTGTATGTGTGTGATCACAGAACCCGTTCCCAAAGGTGACTGGAGACTTCTTAATACCCTGCAGGTGTGTTTATTGGAGCTTTAGAACAAGGATGAATTTACTTCTTTTAACAATAACTGCAGATGATTTCTGAAACTGCTTTAAGGCTTTGTCTTACAAGTTCTACTTTTTTTCAAGGAAAAGGTTGCTCAGAATTATTCCTCTGGCTCTTAAGTGTCTGCGTTATATTTTGAAGTAGAAATTATTTGCCTCAGAAAAGAGAAAAAAGATTGATGAGCAGATAGCATGTCTTTTTATGTGACTCATTAAATCCTTGTCTCAACAACGTGTTAGAAAAAGAGCTCTTGACTAGTTAGAACATAAAGGACCTGTTCATGTGGTGTGAGGCTTTTTTATCCACCTCTGGCATTTATGGGATATATGATGTGTACTAGACTGAAGGGATTTTAGTTTTCCTTGGGTAGAGGGAAAAATTATACTCTCTTGAAATTAATCCTTCTTGGAGGCCACTTTGAATCACTGCAGAAATATAATTTAAGGGATCCTGTAAGGTACTTGCCAATAACAGCAAATATTGTTAAATATCCTATAAATAATTCTGTTATTCATTATATGGAAGATGAGATTTCAAGTTTGTTTCTTAAAGCAGTTACTTCTGCACAGCGATGTTAAAACCCATGTTTTTCATGTGCCCCAGGCTTCAATCATGTGAGTGGTATGTGAACCACTGTCACGTGGGGTGATACCACTGCACTGAATTGTCTGCTAGTATGTTTGGAAAAAATCAGTAATAATTCTAGGGTTGTTGATGTGCATACTGTGGAAACAGACTGTATCTATATTTGTCTCGCAGTACTGACATAGAAATTTTAAAAATATTTATAAAAATTTAACATGGAAAATAAGAATACAAGGGCAGTTGTTAAGTTCCCTTTGGTGTAATTTCTGAGAACTCTTCCAAACGATTTGATGATCCTTGCTGTGTTAGTTTCAAGAAATTCCAACAGGTTTTTTTAATTATGATAGAAGAGGTACCTGCACTTCAATACTTAAAATGATGCCTGAGAATTTTTTTACATTGTTGAAGCCCACTGAAATATTTTAATTTGGTTTCCAGAGCAGCTAATGACTCTGATCTCAGCTGCACGAGAGCACGAAATAGAATTCATCTATGCAATCTCACCTGGACTTGACATCACTTTCTCCAATCCTAAAGAGGTGTCCACATTGAAACGTAAGCTGGACCAGGTAAGTGTGACACAAACAGCACAGCTGCAGCACTGCTTAATTTGGAAACTCCAATACCCTGCTCACTCTTGCAGCTTTCCACCAGCTTCTTGAACCTTTCAGCACTAGTGTCAGTTTGGGTTCCTCTGAACAGTTATGGTGGATGTGTTTGGCTTGCATTGCAGAAGTGGCCAGTGATTACCTAGATATAAAAAAAAAAAAAGGCTCATTTAGTATTGGATTCTGAAGGCTATTTTTGTCCTTAGAGTATTTCAGAATCTTGAAACCAAGATGCACTGCTAAATTAAGAACAATAAACGCCTTCACAGGCAGACCTGACACACACATCATCCTCATTCTCTTAATTGGCTGCTCTCCTTTGTCCAAGAGCTGTTACAGAATTAGCTTTTTTCCCAGCTGTCTTTTCTGCAAGATCAGCTTTGGGTTGTTAAAACTGGAAGAGATTGCAGGTCTTTAGAGGACTAATCTTCGAGAGAAGCAGAGCTGTAGGTCGGAGATAGGCATTCATTGTGAACACAAACCAAAATCTGTCCTGCCTCCACCACCTTATCTCTCACATTCCTGTAGATTTCCCATTAAGATAAAGTTTAAAAATTGTACAATTTGATGTAAAAAACCCCACAAAAATACTCTAACAAGTTAACCCTTTTGCTCTTGTCTCATGTATTAGGTTTCCCAGTTTGGCTGCAGATCTTTTGCACTGCTGTTTGATGATATTGATCACAACATGTGTGCAGCAGACAAAGAAGTTTTCAGTTCTTTTGCTCATGCTCAAGTCTCGATCACAAATGAAATCTATCAATATCTAGGAGAACCAGACACATTCCTTTTCTGTCCTACAGGTAAAATGAGAGGAATTCTTTGATCCAGCCTTAAAGGAAGGGGACTGTTATCTTAGTGGTTGAAAAGCCTGTTTAATATTTAATAACTGCCTTAAGGAGTATTTTGGGGTTGATTGAAGAAATTGACTTATAAAGAAACGTTCAAGTAATTCAAACATATGGAAAGTTTTTGCCAAATCTACACATCTCTGAAAGACTTACTACCAAGCAAAGAAGGCAGCTTGATAGAATGGTTCCAGAAGTTTGAACTGTTTTTTTTCAAGTAGAGGTACAGCACTGTCTGTGCTCACTTTTGTTACTGGTTCCTATTTTTAATAAGATTACCCACTTCAGTAGTCACCCAGTTGCTTTTTAAAAAATAAGATGATTTATGTTTGGGTCCAGTCTTTGCTATTTTGAATTTAAACTTCCTCTAATACCTGTGAGGTATTTGGGAGAGAGAATCCTATGTGTAGAGGTGATTGCAAGGAAGATTCAATTCAGTAGCAATGTTGTTATTTTTAATTAGTTTATTCCCTGACGCTGTCATAGCTTGGTACTGTTTAAAGAGACTTATGTTCCAGTGCTAATATTTTGGGGTATTTGCACTTCATAACCAGTCTTATGTATTGTCTGCTGTAACCTGGTCATCTATTTATGGACTTCTTTAGGTTTTTTTTTCTTTTGATGTTTGAAGAATTTTAAATAAATTCTCTACCTTTTTTTCTGATTTTTGTTAAGTGTCATTCGTGCCTGTTTTACTTTATATTTTTGGGCCTTGTTTGATTAATTTTATAGCTGTTTCTCCTTTCAAATGGTGGTATTCTCTCCATATGTTTGTGGGACATTTGGCTATGTTGTCACACGTGTGCATCCTTCTAACAACAGTGTCATTCTGTTTTCCTGTGCAGAGTACTGCGGAACTTTCTGTTACCCAAATGTTGCCCAATCGCCGTATTTACGGACTGTGGGGGAAAAGCTGCTTCCTGGCATTGAGGTGTTATGGACAGGTAAAAATCATTTGGTTTGCTGGCTCGTTTCTTTTAATTCACTGTTGGTGTTAAAAAATTTCTGCAAACTATTTAGTAAGATAGTTTAGGGGATTATTATTAGGGGATTGAATGTTCAAGTCTATGGAGAGAGCTTTCTGATTATCCTGTTTCCCTCTTAGGTCCGAAAGTTGTATCCAAAGACATTCCGGTAGAGTCTATCGAAGAGGTTTCCAAGATCATCAGGAGAGCACCAGTTATCTGGGATAACATTCATGCTAATGATTATGATCAAAAGAGGCTTTTTCTTGGGCCTTACAAGGGTCGGTCAACTGAGCTCATCCCTCGACTGAAGGGAGTTCTGACCAATCCAAACTGTGAATTTGAAGCCAATTATGTTGCCATTCACACACTTGCAACCTGGTACAAGTCTAACATGAATGGAGTGAGAAAAGATGTGGTGATGAGTAAGTATGAGAGATGTTTGCTGGATCTATGCTTAACCATATGAATCATGCTGGATTTTAGTGTATTCAATGGTTCTGTCCTTTCCTCACCAGCTCGCTCTTTTCACGATCATCTAGCCTTTTCTGTCTCATAAGTAAATGTCAGTTACCTGAAGGGTTATGAGCCTCTAGCTTGTTTTATTGCATTCCAGGGACATACATGTAGTACAGGTTATCAGAGAATTTCTTAGTCTTTAGAGGTATCTGTGGTTGTGTAATTAACACTCTCAGCAAGGAATTTTAATGCCCAAATTTGACGTGTTTCTGTGGATATGATGTCATTGGACTAGAAGCAGTTCAGATCTAAAGAAACCCTGAATGCCAGAGTGTCTGATTTCTGCACACTGTTTCTGTGTTGATACTGATGGTCACCATAATTTTCCATTTTGTATTATAATTTATGTTTCTTTTTGAAGAAAGTCAGGGAGTTATTGAACATCTTATCTGACATGACGTATTATTATTATTTTACATTAGACTTGCATGATAACTTCTTAAAATTTGTCTCTAGCTGATACTGAAGACAGTACAGTTTCAATCCAGATTAAGCTGGAAAATGAAGGGAGTGATGAAGATATTGAAACGGATGTTCTTTACAGCCCACAAATGGCCCTGAAGTTGGCCTTAACAGAATGGTTGCAGGAATTTGGGGTACCTCAGCAATACAGCAGTGAGTATGATTTGGTATCATTCTGAAATTGCTAGAAAAATGGGGTCGCATTTAAATCAAAAATATTTTATAGATCTTGGAGATTCATATACTTTTCTGCCTTAGTAATTGGGGAAACCGTAATAGAAAGAAGTAAGAATGCTCGATGTTCTGAAGTGTGCCTGTAGTGCTCTGACTGATCAACAGAAGCAACCTTGATATATGATCCTTTTGCATGTCTGATAATAGGCAGGAAAGAGTCTGGATCTTGCTAGTCCCAGTTCACATAATCAACTGGGTTGGAAAAGACCTCTGAGATTGAGTCCAACCTATGACCTAACAGCATCTTGTCAACTAGACCATGGCACTAAGTCTCTTTTTCAACCCCTCCAGGGATGGTGACTCCGCTGCCTCCCTGGGCAGCCCGTTCCAGTTGTTACTAGACTTTCATAGAACCTGAGAGAACAGGAAGTATAGTATTTTTTTTTGAGTCACGGATTATTATCAGCACTAGTTCTGGTCCTGAAGAGTTCATGTTCTTCCAGTTGCTTTAAGATAGTTTTGTTTTTCTGCATTTCTGTCTACAGAAACCAGATGGGTTCCTTCCAGAATTGTACAGGTTTCTTGTAGCATTGGGAGCTTGGGATCTGACGTAAACTCTGTTTTTCTCCAGTGTAGGTTTCAGGTGGTCAGAGAGAAATGGAAGAGCCTGTTCTTCCAGTTCTGCTCTGGATTATTTATCTTTTGGAATTGCTGTGGAGTTTTGTATCTTTCTAAAACTCAGTTGCAGCAGAAGTATTGGGTGGAGAGTAGTAATTAAGATGTCATCTTCCTCCATTTTCAGAGAACCATTTAAGTTGGAAAAGACCTCTTGAGATCTAACTTTGAGATCCATCTTGTGTCTAACCACCTTGGTCAAGCAGGATGAATTAGAATAGGCTGTCCAAGACTGTGTCCAGTCAGGTTTTGAATTTGCTTTTCCCTAGATTAAACACATTTTTGAAATTGAAACATTTAAGCATCAGTCCTTTTATTTGGAAGTGTCCTTTATATCCAAGGGCAACTTTAACAAGTCAGTCATTGCAGAGGGTAAAATATTGACTCTGAGAGCTTATGCTGTTGCCAGCTCATAAAATTAACTGATTTTCCTAACTTTTTTCCCTGTCCTGTCATTGCTTACCAGTTATGTGGAAGGGAAACTTGCAAAAGCCAAAATCAGTAGTTAAAATTACAGTGACAGAAATGAGTGGGCAAAATACCAAAAGGAAGCAGCGTTGATCAGATGCTGTGGTAACAAAATCATCTGTAACTTGCAGAAGTTGCTGATTTCAACGTTAGTTGGCAGATACTGAAAACTCTAAACTTATTTCTTCTTATTCTCAGGTAGGCAAGTGGCCCACAGTGGTGCTAAGACCTCTGTTGGGGATGTAGGGCCCCTGGTGGCACCATCATCTTTAAATGCAGCAACAGTGGTTACCACGGTGTACCAAGAGCCCATCATGAGTCAGGGTGCAGCTCTGAGCAGTGAGTCACCAGCCTTGGTCAAGGAGGAGGAGAAGAAGCAATCTGATGAGGAGCCAATGGACATGGTGGTGGAAAAACAAGATGATGCAGACAAGAATGCCAACCAGATACTGACAGATATTGCTGAAGCCAAGATGGCAGAGGAGCTGAAACCGATGGATACGGATAAAGAAAGTATAGTTGAGTCAAAGTCTCCAGAGATGTCTATGCAGGAAGACTCTGGCAGTGACATTGCACCTATGCAGACTGATGAGCAAATTAACAAAGAACATTTTGTGCCTGGGCCGAACGAAAAGCCTCTTTACACAGTAGAACCAGTGACTTTAGAGGACTTGCAGCTTCTTGCTGACTTGTTTTACCTTCCATATGAACATGGGCCCAAAGGTGCACAGATGCTGAGGGAATTCCAGTGGCTCAGAGCAAATAGCAGTGTTGTCAGCGTTAATTGCAAAGGAAAGGATGCTGAAAAAGTGAGTGTAAAAGTTGTTTCTCTCCTTTTAAATCAAAATCCCTTGCAATTTTGTCTGTTGTCTGTAATAATTACTGGTGTTCTACTTCCTAGGACCTGAAGGGTAGTGTGTAACAAACCACAGGTCACAGTAATTTTTGTTCCTCCCATAGAATCTATTGTTTTAAGCCCCGTAGTGCCACGTACTGTGAAGGCAGTCTGGTGTCTGCATTTGACCAGTGTTCCCTATACTGGCTCGCTTCTGACAGTCATAGAGGATACCTGTGAGTCATGTGTGGTGTGGTAGTCCATGCTGGTAAAATGAAGGAACGAAATATAATCTTCCTCCCTGGAAAGCCTGTGTTTGATCTTGTGGATCTTTTTCATAGATAGAAGAATGGCGTAACCGAGCAGCCAAGTTTGAAGAGATGTGCAGCTTGGTGATGGGGATGTTCACTCGCCTCTCCAATTGTGCCAACAGGACAATCCTTTATGACATGTACTCCTACGTCTGGGATATCAAGAGTATTATGTCAATGGTGAAATCTTTTGTGCAGTGGTTAGGTAGGTGCATTGGGAGCCATTATAATCCCAGATAGCTTATTTTTTATGTGTGTTTTTAATTAGCCCACGGGGAAAACCGAAGTATTAGGCAAATGTGTTTTCTTAGACAGGTTTGACCCTGTTTTAAAGGTTTTCCTGTCTTACTATTTGAAGCAATGCTTGCAGTGAGTTTGCTTTGCTATTATAAGTGAAGTCTGCTGGATGCTTAAGATTGGAGGCCTTGATTTTCTTCTTGGGCTAATGAAACTTGAATCTCATCTGACACGTAAGTGTTGACTTTTAACTTACTCTTGACTGAATGCACACTGGACTATGCCATGTAATTCCTTGGATACCCTCCTGTATGATTGGAAATGACACTACGAAATGTGACCACATCAGCCATCTGCTGTTTGCTCTGTCTTGATAACATTATTGCTGTCTTCAACAGACCTTTCAGTGGGCCTGGCCCAGAGGAAGCTGATCCTCCCAGCCCTGTGCGCATGCGAGCTTTAAGTGTAAGGCTATTCTGGTGCAACATAATTTCCTTTAAACACTTCAAAACTACTGATTTTTTTATTTTTTTAATTTTATTTTTTGGTAATGGGTGGAAATTGTGGCACTCTATAGACAGATTTAGTCTGAGATTTAAAATGATCTTGAAACAGTTTTTTGGTTTTTTTGTTTTGTTGATTTTTTTTCCATGTGTGGCACTTTCTTGTTTGTTTGTTTATTTTTAATTTTGTTTTGCCTTTTTCCCTGAAAGATTTTTGGGGGATCCTAAGTTGGCAGATAGCACCAGCATGGCCTGGGTAATTCTAGTGACCTCATTTCACTTTCAGGTTTCAATCCAACTCTAAGGAATATGCTGTGGAGTTGCTTGACATACACAGCAGACAGCAAAGCTGATGGTCTCAAGTCACACGTTCTGTAGCTGTCACAAACCTCACAGTGGTTAACCATTGCACAACCTTGGTCTAGTCCTAGTGTTTGGATTGTCTTTAAATTATATTCTTAAACACTGGCAGGTTTAAGCAGGGACAGAGAAGACCTCTTAAATCATCAAGTTGGTCCAGGCCAAACAACTTCCTGGGTTTTTTTCTTATTAAATAACCCTATATGTATAATTGATGAAGAAGAGAGCTTTTAAGACTGCCTTCTGCAAAGTACAGTGAGGAAAACTAGTGTGGGAAAAAACACAACAGCGTTATAGTATGTTAACGTTTCTGTAACAATCTCATGCTGTTTAAAAGCTTTAGTTTATGCATTTTCAAGCGTAACACAACTCCTCCAACTTTACTGTTCTTTCTGTATGTTGACCTTTAGCTAGATAGAATGCTCTCTTCTTGATAACTTAATCTGCTTAAAACTCCAGATTAGGGAGGGTCAAAGCCCTATAGAGAGAACAGTGATTCTTGTGATCTCTAAATGCTGGGGGCCCAATTTACGACTACATTTCAGAATTATCAGACTACCTACTGATTTCTTCTGAAGTTGTCTTCAATTTTCAGTGTCCCTATGAAGTTGGGTTCAAGTCTCTAAATGCATTAAATATTTGGAATAGCTCACAGTAGAAGCCAAGTCTGTAAATAATGAACTCTGTTAACTTTGGCACTGTTCTGTTCCAGTACTGACACTAGAATTAGATAGTTGAAGAATACAAGGGTTTTTTACATGTACAGTTCAGTACTGTTATGCTATCAGTGCTTCTGTCAGAGGGGCCTTTTTTGTCTTCAGCTCGTGTTTTATCACTAGTGTAAATACATACAGAGCAAAGGTCCTTGATAAAATGAGTCATTATATAAAGTGAAGTACATTACAAATCCAAACAAGTTAGTTCTCACAATGGTGTGCTCAATGGTCCACTGGATGTTCACTTTCCTCACCGCTCCTCCCAAGTCCAGCTAGCATTCAGTCCCTTAAATTGGTGTGGCTGTACAGTACTATGGATTACTAATGACTTCTATTGTCTTCTTCCCCATTGTGTACAGATGGGAGAATCCTCAGCACAAGTTTCTACTGCTATTGGATGGACAGCGCCAGATGTTCACAGCGCGTCGTCATTAATTAATTAAAATGGAAAGGTTTTGTCTGTGAGGCAGCTCAGATAGATTAGATGTGCAACAGGCATGAACTGAAGTCACATTTGCGCAGCGACTAAGGCATATTAACTATGTTTTTCATTTATACAGCTCTTCATTCACGCAGCTCTTTACTGTAATAATTGGAAGTGCTAGTTAAGCTGTAGTCTCAAAGGACAGACAGATACTGTCTTCCAAGTTATTGACTCAATCTCCTTGTGAAGGATATCTTATGTGAGAATTCTAAAATGTGGGAGTAAACCAAATTTGAATTCTGGTTCTTGGATTTTTTCTGAAATTTACCTTACTTAGGGTAGTTTGTATTTAACCTATATTCCTAAACTCTCATAAATGTCAAACTTGGCACACTTTGGGACTCTCTGACTAGCACAACGTACTTGTCTGTACTGATCTGAGACTGTTACTTGAACAGGAGGTAGATTGCTGTCCACAAAAGGAAAAGAGTATTTGCGCTGCTCCTCTTGTCAGAAAACTAGGCAGGTAATTGAAATCTCCACTGCAGACACCATTTGCTTTTTTTTTTTTCTCTCCAGAGTTGTTTGTGTTAGTTGGTGAAGGCTGCAGTGCCTTGCTGGCAGAACAGCGTTAAAAGTCAAACAGCCCATGGAAACTTCTTCTCTAAGGCAGGTGCAAGCTGAAGCCGAGCACTGTGATGGGCCTGCTGTGGCTGGTTGAGCAGCAGGGTCCCTGGTGCATCCCATATGCCTGTGGAAGAAAGAAATCAAAATGCTAAAAAGCAAAGCTGGTAGTGGCCAGCAGGGTGTACTAGTTAACTTGTGAGTTAATTCCAGTTAACACTACTTAGCTTTTTAGTGTGCCAGCAGCACTGTGATGGTACAGCCTGGATTTTATAAATTTGTGTTGTCTCTTGCAAGAATGCTGTTCACACAACTGTCCTGGCTGCCTGACTTTGCATATATTGCCAATCCTAGTTTTCTGACAAGATTAGAAACAATCAGTACTAAAATGTGACTTCAGAAAGGTCCGTTTTTTTTTCAAGGGGCTGTGATAATGGCCTTTCTCTGATTTAAATTTGTGATAGTAGCTATTGAGCCACGTAGCTTCCAAAATGTCATCTTTTCCAAGATGAAATGAATGCACAGATATGCAAGAAAAAAAATACAAAATTTCTGGAAAGTCGACATAGCTGTGCATGGCACCATTCTTGTGCCTCCTGGTCTAGATTGAAGTGTGTAACTGAATTGCCTTGCCCTGATCACAGACCTGTCTGTTACAGGTAATCAAAAACTTCAAATACTGCAATTAGTGCACAAGCACAAAATCTTTATGAATCATACATTATTACAGCCCTCCCCCAAGCCCTGGTTTCTAGCTCAGTTAGAGAGCTTTTTCCACAAGTGTATGTTAGCTTTTTGGACATGTAAGACACCCAGGAAATCCCCCTTCTCGTAACATTCTCCGCTTGGATCTGATCTCAACAGGGTGTCGTAGTCAATCTTCAGCACAATTCTTAAGTGGAGACCAAGAACCCTGGGCCTTTAGAGGTGGTCTAGCAGGAGAGTTCCAGGTATCAATATGACTTCACAACTGAATGACATTTTCTTTGTTTTATGAGAAACCTTTTGTTGCACATCAGAGGTCTGGAAGGATTGGTCTGCCGAAGGCTTTCTGGTCCAAAGCCCATTAGCCTTACAGCTTGGTTTAAAATAATTTTCCTCCCCTTTCTACAGTAATTTCTCAAGGAGATGCTGCCTGTCCCACGCGCATGCGAAGCGCAGCGGCTTTAGTTGTACATTTCACATTGTTTCTTTGCAGGTCGCACAGCATTTTTATCTGCGCCCGCAATTGCACAATGCGCGCATGCTTGTCTGCCGATGGGAATTCCATGAGCAAAAGGGATAGTCGTCCAAAGTTTGGCTCCTCTCTAAATAACGCTGTCACGCGCTCCGTTGCGAGGAATTCAATTGGCAAATGTTCTTAAATTGCTGTTTATACCATGTTCAGATTTGTTCATGGATTTTTCAGGCGCTATACTTTTCCCCCCTCACAGGTGCTCTGCGCGCAGCAAATTGAGTCAGCGCATTGCTTTTGGGATAAAGCGTCTCCTCTGGCCAGTTAACCCTCTTCAGACCAAACCTTTCCTCCTGACATTCTATGTTCTTGTACAGAGACAGTGTAGATATGATTGGTAAAAAGTATTTTAAAGCAGTTAAAATTAACAGACTCTTAATGTGCTGTTTCAATTGCATATTTTAGAACACCAATTGGATATTTTCTATTCAAATAAGGTCTTTGCATTTGTAAAGCATACCAACCCCACCTTCTTCTGGGGTGCCTGCAAGTAGCAATTGTTAATTTGGGAGTCTGCAGTGCACACCCAAGAGTGATGGGTTTTGTTGTTCATACAGTCATATTAAATACTTTGTTTTCACAGCGTTTGCTGCCTATTGATGGAGCAAATGACCTCTTTTTTCAACCACCTCCGTTAACACCCACTTCCAAAGTGTACACCATACGACCCTACTTTCCTAAAGATGAGGTAACTTGTTTTGACACTTGTCACTTCCGTTGTTAGTGATGTGCTTCCTTTTGTGGCAACAGTGGTTACTGCCAAGTCCCTTCTTCCCCTGATGAAGCAGATGTCCTGGTGTCTTGCACAAGGCACAAATGCAAGCTGACAGGAGTACTGAGGTTAAGTGACTTGCGTGTGGTTCAACAACATGCTGTGCAACAGTATGTGTGCACACCACATCTCATTCCCAGCCTCCCACCCCGCCACCTTTTTAAATCTGTGAGTGCCTTCCCTATTTATGAAAAGCAAGTTAAATCTGCTGCTGGCTGGTGGAGGAATTCTTGCAGCAGGGAGACGTGCAGTGGATTAACCTTAGAGGGTGGGTGTGTGTTCCTGCTCACTCAGTAATTATTGTGGTACCTGCTGGTACTTGCAGAGCTATATATGCAGAACGTTGATACTGCACCTCAAAATGGAGCTGCAAAATGTAATCATGGTTCAGCTATTCTTACAAATTTAGTTACAGTTTTAAACATTTTTATCTGATTTTGAAAGAATTGTCAAATCTGTTTTGGAGTGTTTGATACTTCAAAATCGTGAATTTTTTGCTAATTTTTATTGGTAATGGGTTTTTCTTTTTTTTTAAGATATCTGTAGCGTGGTTTCATTCCCATTAGTTTACCAAGGAGAATACTTGAAACTGGTGTATCAGTCAAGTTAGTCCACATTCTTTATGGATACAGTTTCTACAATGGGAGCTTGAACTTTAGCATTTGTAGGTACATTGAGATGAAACATGAGTTTGTAGGTTGTTTGCTAGTAGTTCAAATGAGTCCTGACTTTGAAGCCAGCCAGACAAACAGGGCTGGCACATGAAGTCTCCTTTACCTGCCACTTCTAGGGTAACTCTGTCCTCTGCTGTTCTCAGGAGCATAAAGCAGCCTTTTCATTACCTTGGTGCAGGGCTGTACCTAAACTGATTTGCTCCTTTTGTAGACAATGGAGTTGATATTCTGAGCCACCTTAACAACTAGAGATGGAGCAAAGCATGCAGTCATAATCAGTATTTCTTCTGAGTTCTCTTTTTATGAAAGGACAGAGAAGTGTCAAAAGCAAAGCAATTTTGTTTAAAAAAAAAAAAAAAAAAGATGTAAAGTTTCTTATTTAAAGTGACTGATACAAGTGGTAGTCTGAGATTGAGCTGAAAGCCTTTTAACATGCAGGGTGTGTCTGTCCTTCCCAGAGGTTAAGTTGCTGTACTTGAACGTTGGAGTTTTTGTAAAGACACTTTTTAGCAAGGATATTGATCTTTATCCTGGTGATTAGTCTTGAACTGTTACAACTGCAGGAGGTTGGTCTCCAGCCTTTCCTTCCAAGCCCTTCAAGTTAACCACACTGTTTTTGAAGGCAACTTTGAGTTGCTTTTGGGGAGAAGGGGTGGGAAAAGACAGATCCTTTCTTATACTTCGATACTGTTGATCTGTGGTAACTTTAATGCTTGTCAGTACTAGGTTACAGTGTAGCTGTTAATGACATAGCTCTGAAACAAAGGCCTTAGCTTTTGAATGTGACTGATTAGTTGTAATCCTGTCTTCTCTCCTCTTAGGCATCTGTATATAAGATCTGCAGAGAAATGTATGCTGATGGAGCTGATCAACCCTTCCATAGTTTACCGGATTTAATTGGAGACAAGTATGTATTAGGAACAAATGACCAACAGAAGTGGTTCAGAAGGATGAAGTTCTGACAGAGTGTTTAATTTGAATTTTTAAAAGCGTGTGTGTGTGGGAAGAATGCGAAGAACATTTTGTGCGTGTGTATATAAGTAAAGTTTACCCTTGAGAAATTAGGGTTTTGGTTTCTTAAATGTACTGCTATGTCTCACTTCATGCACTGGTCACCTGTTGTGACCTGTTAGAAAACATACTTAACTGAAACGTCTGTATTATGAAACCTTTGCATCACAGTATCTTATTTCAGATTTTGTGAAAGCATGTCATAAGAGCGTCCATGGTCTGTAGTTACCCTCTGGTATTTTTTCCAACTTATTGTAGTTCTTAAGATAGTTAAGGGATTTTTGAGGACCACTTTTCCAGCTAAGTGCCTTGAGTTTTTTCTGAAATATGTGTAAAAACTTCAAAAAGAATAGGCAATGACAGTTGAAGTTAAAAAAAAAAGGCATTCAATCTGAGCTGTAAATTGAGCTACTGTGAGAGTTTTTTTTCTGAAGTGTTTAGTTTAGACAGAATTTTGTAGAGTCTTCTCTGAGTGACAGGAAAGAAAGGATGTGTAACTAGTATCAAAAAACATCTGAAGGAGAAGATGGAAGAGCAAGGAATAATGGCAGCAGAGCAACTGAGGGCAAAAGGTTAAGAGCTGTATGTATGGAATTAAGTTCTGAGATCTTGAGGTGCAGATCTTACTTGTAGCTGAGTTTTTACAGCTGATCAGTCAGTTAATTAATGTTTCATAGGAACTAATTCCATGACTGGAGGACTCTGTCACTTTGTTTGACCCAAAGTATCCCCAAAGGGCATACTTGATCAAAATGACCTTTTGACTGAATTTGGGCACTTTTTTTCCCTGCAGGTTAGTAGGAGGTCTGCTCACCCTCAGCCTGGATTACTGCTTCGTCTTGGAAGATGAGGATGGCATATGTGGCTATGCTTTGGGAACAGTGGATGTGACTCCCTTCATTAAAAAATGCAAAATGTCTTGGATCCCTTTCATGCAAGAAAAATATACTAAACCAAATAGTGACAAGGAGCTGTCTGAGGCAGAGGTTGGTATAACCTGAGATCAGAAGTCTTTTCTTTCCAAAGCAGAAAGAGCTCACATGAAATTTAGATTTTCACCTTTCTGAGGACTTTGAGCATGGTATCCCATGTATTAGAAGATGGCAGGAAAATTGTTCATTCCCAGTCAGATACAGCTGTGTGTTAGAATACACACAGAATGTATACTTTAGTAGTAATAAATGCAGTAAATGTAAGGCAACTTAATCTAGAGGAAATGATTTTTTTTAAAAATAAAGGATTACTTCTACTCTGTTCTACTACCAAATGCAATATTAGTTTCTCCATGCTGCAAGTAGGGCGCTGATAGTCACATCACTTTAAGTCTGGAAAGCAAATTCAAGAGCACTTGGTGTGGAAACCTGTGAGCTATTTGTGGGATGTGACGGCTGTAAATGGTGCAAAACAAAACTGCCCATGGAAAATGCAAAGAAATAAAAAGGAATAACTGTGCACAAACTTGGTTATGGGTTGGCTTGTTTTTTCACCTCAGTTGTGGGTTACTGAGAAGGAGCTTTGCATGCCTCCTTTGACAGTCTGAGAAGCTTTTCTGGCCTTATTATCTGGAGTACAGACAGCAGTTCAGCAGGTAAAGAACTAAGTGACCATCAGAGGTGTAGCAGAAAAGCCTGCTAGTTTGGAGGTATACTCCATGAGTAAAGCAGTCTCCACTGTTAAAGATGAATGAAAATGAAATGTTTCCCATATTCTTTTCAGAAAATAATGCTGAGCTTCCATGAAGAACAAGAGGTATTGCCAGAATCATTTCTTGCCAACTTCCCATCATTGATAAAGATTGATATCCACAAAAAAGTGACAGATCCAAGTGTGGCCAAAAGTATGATGGCCTGCCTGCTCTCTTCTCTAAAGGCTAATGGTAAGTTTATTGCACTCAGAATTCCTTGTTTCCTAGATACGTGTCAGTTCTAACTGACTTGGGTTGGCTATATGAACATGAGGTATTTGATTCCTGCCGTAGCCGATACACTAGATTTGGGTAAATAATTACAGAAGCATTAGGATAGTTGACTTGTGCTGCTGTTTTGGTAAAAGGTAGCTTTTCACTTCAACCATTATCCTGTAAATTGGAAAATGCAGAACTGAGGGAGCAATTTGGCACACATTTTCACATCTTCAACAATGCACTAATGTTTATATTTTCCCTACTGGCATTGGTAATGATGCTTTTTTCTTCTACACGTGGCAGCATGCACTGGTGGGTAATTACCAACCCCTTCAGTATGGGGAACGGTGTAGAGGCCTGCCTTGCTGCACACTGGTGTTCACAGTTCCTATGCCCCACTTGTTGCCCTCTTGTAATGCTATTTTCTGAGCTGATGTCAGAGTTCCAGGATGTTTGTATGTGCAGAGAAGAAAGGTGTGCAGGGGGTTTGTTCAGATTCATAAAATGCGTGCAGTCCTTTTAGGGAGTGGTCGGCTATGTTGCCATAAGTCTGGACTCTTTAAGCCTCTGTGTTCCGTGTGGAACTTGATGACTGATTTAAATGTTAAAACAAAGGGGAACTCTAGTGATGCTTGATGTCTGTGCTTTTACAGTAACTCTTGTTCTACAGTGTTTTGTTTCTTCCTTCCTTCTTCAGGCTCTCGTGGGGCTTTTTGCGAAGTGAGACCGGATGATAAAAGAATCCTGGAATTTTACAGCAAGCTGGGTTGTTTTGAAATTGCTAAAATGGAAGGATTTCCAAAGGATGTTGTTATCCTTGGAAGAAGCCTGTGAAGTGCTTGACAGCAAACTGTTCCAGTACTGTAGACCCTTAACAGCTGGGCAGGTAGTGGTGGGGATCTTCATATGGTCTAGCTGCACAAAGCCAGCAATAAGCCAGCTTGGTAGAAGGGGCTGTGCGAAGATCACCCATCACACATTCAGACTGTAATTTGTTGGAAGGGGATAATGCTGCTGAAAACACCATTTTAACAAAGAGAAACCTTGTCCTCTTCTGGTCCTGTGTGAAGTGCCAAGGAATCTTGCATGGGCTATAGCTTCTTGGAGGAATCCCTCTCAATTGGTGCTGTGGTTGACAACAGTTCGCTGCATTCACGTGTCAACTGAAAAGTGGTCTCTGGCAGAAGTACCTATAAAGATACAGGTTTTTTTGTCTGTGATAGAGCAGGAGGTGCAACTGGGAGTTGCAGAAATGGGAGGGATTGCTTGTGTCAATCAGCAATTTTAAAGATAAGTAGTTACAGTTCTATTTTTTACTACCTTTGCGCTTGTGGATAAAGCAATGACCCGTTGTCACTTCTAATGACCATTGGTTCAAGCTTTGTGTTTTGTTAGGGACAAATGTGCAGTGGTCTGTGGCAGAAGTCACTTGTAAATTTCAGTGTATATAAACTTGGCTGTATGCTGACTAACTTTTTGTTTACCAATTTTTGTAACTTTTTCTTTTGAAAAGTGAAATGGTATAGGTCCAAGATGGCACTTTTGAATAACCTAAAACCACAATTGAGAACGAGTCTGTCCTCAGCACTGACCTTTCTTATTGTGCCTCATATCCAGGGCTAGAAGCTCACCATCTTGGGAAAGGGGAGCAGATCCCAACTGACCCTTCCTTCAGACAGCAGTTTGTCGCTGCTTGAGGGTATCATTCTCCTGGGATTGGAACAGCAATTCACAGGGTGCTCTGCTGAACCTCTTAATTTTGGTAACGTTCGCATGGGATTGTGGATGAAAGATGGTGAGAGGGAGAGAGCTGGCCCACAGCTGGGATTTGTCCTCGGAACACTCACCATGTTTCAAAGCCTGTTCGTACTAGTTTGATTAAATCAGGGTCTTCAAGTCCTGCACATTTGTATCAAATAACTTTTCTACAAGAAATGCCACAATAAGCACATTTTTACACATTATTTAAATGGTTACCTACTTTTAAATGTTCCAAAAATTTAATGTTTTTACCCAGGATGGACATGCTTGGTTGTGGGATGGAACCTGTGTAAGATGGGACCTGATAGTCAGGTAGTTGCCTCATTTATGAAAATGGTATTTCACAGAAGTCCCAGTGTCCCAGACAGGTGATCGGCCAGTGGTATGCACCTTGCTCCTTTCACCTGCTGCCATCAGCCGTCTGTATCTTCTGTTTCAATTTTCCTGGGTTTTTTTCAGAGGTGCCCAAAGGAAATTCAGTTCCTCTTACAGGCCTTCAGCTACATAGTTGTTATGCAACCTGCAGGGAATGGCATTAGGACTGCAGTAATGCTGTCTGTGACCTGTAAGGAGGTGCTCTGTTTGGCCTTCTGGTGCAGCCAAGTGCAGGATGTTTTTTTTTTTTTTTTTNAATGTGAATGATTTTTAATGCGGTAGTGAAGTATTTAAGTTGAAACAAGTTCATTTCATTTTTAGAGAGAGGTACGGGGTTGTGCTGTGGGATTTCGTGTAAGTCAGAGCTGAATGCCACTAGTTTTTATACAGCTTTGAGTGCATGTTGAGTAGCTGACACCTTGATTTACCAAGTGGGAGAGTTTTGTTTCTTCATGGGTACCAGAGTCAACTTATTTTATCTGGATGCATAACATTACAGCATAGGATGCTTGTGGCCTTATTTCTTGGCTTTTAAGGAGTTGCCACATTTTCTCTTCCTACAAATTTGTTATTATTATAGAAGTTAATTGTCTAAGGCTATGGAATGTCAGGCCAATACCATCATTCTAGGATTGTAAAGTGATATGTTGACATATCTTTCATGGTTATGAGTTTTCATTAAGGTTGGAATGCCACTTTCATTAATCTGTTTTAGATCAACAGTATCTGTAGCAGAAAAAGACCTGTAAAACTGTATTTGAAGACCATGCGAGAAATAGAATAAAAATTGAGAAGTGAATGTAAACAAATGTGTGTTTCGTGTATGAGGTTTCAGAACCAGAAGTGGTTCAGCAACTTCTCTTACATCATGCTGTAACTCTTGGATGCCCTTGAGAATCAGCTGCAGAGAGACTTGTCTCTGGTTCGGCAGCTGCAGAACATTGCCTGGTAGACACTTACTGTGCTGATGCTTGTCAGAGAGGTGTTTGGTGACCCTTTGGGGGTCTCACTCTGAAGGCTTCGGGAGTGGCAGTGCCTTTCTTGTTTGCCTGTCTGAGTTGCACCACTTGAACTTTACCTGTTCTGTAAAATCCAGTTCTTTCACAGGTGGTCTCCAGTGCCTGGCAAAGCCAAGATGAGCCGTGTTTGCAGCAGGGTTCCCCCACGCTTCGGATGCTTTTTTCCTTGTTGGCTGCTCAGTGTAGAGGTTGTTGAAACCCCACTGAGCCTGCCAGCACAGACAAGGTGGGAGATGAAGTGACTTGGAGGTCATGTTGTGTGCAAAGAGTCATAGCTCCACAGTCTGGCCAGAGTTGTACATCTGTGAAATTCAGCTTGGCAAGCTAAACACTGAGATAGCTAAAGCAAGTTGCTTTCTGCTTAGAATGACAGCCAAGCAAAGGGGTGGTCCAGGAGTATGAAAGGCAGCTTTTTCCTAAGGTCACTTCACAAGAGTTTATCTGTCTGCCATACAAATGCACTGGTGAGGCAGTTCAGAAGCTGTGCGGTGTAGAGAATGGTAACACACAAACTAAGCAGGGAAGTATTAGTTAAAAACCTTTCTTCTGGCCCAGTAAATGTTCTATGTTAAAATAATAGTTTTCTTCACCAAATTATAGTATGTTGTATATAGGTGACTTTGTCTTGAAGCTTGTTTCACAGAATTATGACAGACTTGCCTCTGTACAACACATCCTAGGAGGCAGGTTTGGGTTATGATGTTGCACCAGACTTTTCCTTTAAGGAATCATAACGCAGAAAGGGTTTTTCTGCCTCCCATCGCCCCAGGGTGGTGGATGCAGACAGGTCACGTAGGGTCATGTGGCTGCGGAGAGCAGCTGCTGAGAAGCACATGGCTGTGCTTGTGTAACAGTCGCTGTGTGAGTGCCTGCCTCTTTCTGGGACCAGGTTCTTTTCAAACCTCTTCAGTCGTGTTTTTCTTGAACCCACTCCAGCTGGAGCAGAGCACGTGGCTGGCTGGCAGAGGTCTCTGCGGCGGGAGCAGAGCCAGGTTCTGCCCAGAACACGGTGTGAGCTCATCATTAGCAGGGTTTGTTTTAATTCGGCTGCTTCCCTCCCCTCCTCTAGCACCACCCAGGCTGCTTCCCTTTCTGCTTGGAAAGGCCAATGCGACCCTCTGCTCCCTGCAGAGGATTTTGAAGCAATGGATTTTGAAGCAGGATTTTGCTTTCTGCGCTCAAAGGCTGTGGTGCCGCAGTCCCCAGTGTCAGGTCACGCTGCTCTCCCCCGTGTTTAAAGGGAGAGAGATGAGCAGGTCCCTCCTGCTGTGCCCCTGCCTGGGTCCGTGTCCCTCTCGTGTCCCCCCGTACCCCTCTGTATGCCCCCCCCCTCCTTGCCCCGTGGGTGCTGGGAAGGCTGGTGCCGTGGGCTGGAGTGGTGCCCAGGAGAAGGGCTGCCGCTCCTAAGGGCCATTTTTCTAGTGTGGCGTTTCCACAGCTGGCAGAGGAGTCAGTAAATGCCGAAGGTCCAGGATGGGCAGGAGACCCCCGAGTTAAAGCATGCGAGGCCATGCTTCCGGGCCCTTTGGTTCGGTCCGCGGGGGCGGGCTCGGGGCGGGGCGGCTCGACTCGGCTCGGTGCGGCCCCGCACGGCCCGCCCCGCTCCCAGACCCGCTCCCAGCGCCGCGCAGCCGACTCATGGAGC
>VXBA01000586.1:2133559-2149292 GCA_013399895.1 Serilophus lunatus
CAGCGGGACACGGGGAGCGGGCGAGAGTGACAGGTGGGGGGCAGAGAGGGGGAGGTGAGACGCGGCGCGGGATGACAGACCGCGGGCAGGAGCCGGGCAGGGGGCTGGAGCGACGCTAACGAGAGGCGGGGAGGGTGAGCGAGAACCGGAGGGCAGGAGAGACACGTTGGAGCAATAAGTGGGGGGCAGGAGAGAGACGGGGCAGAAAGAGACTTTGTTGCGTAATGGGTACGGCGTGGAGGCTGGAAAGACACGTGGGTGAGGAATAGACGGGAGGGGGAAACAGGTGGGGGGGCAACAGGTACGGCAGGGTGGCCGAGGAGAGACCTGGGGCCAGCAGAGACACATTGTGGANNNCGTGGAGTCTTGGTGTAGGGGGCTGGGAATAATGGGGCAGGGGGTTGGCAGCCGCGGCTCTTGCCGGCCTCTCACGCTCCTCTGGTTAATCCCCCGCGCTGTCACGTCAGCGTTTCGTGGGCGCCAGTCGCCGGGCGGAGGAGCCGTGTTCCTCCTCCCTGGGAGGAGTTACGGCCAGGCCATGGCACCCCCGGCACACGTGGCTCTGCGCTGCTCAGGAACGTGCGTGCGGGCTGCGCCACTCAGAGCACGCCCGAGCTGCGGAGGGAAGCGCAGCCACTGCCCCCCGGGCTTTTTAAGGGGGCTTGTCCTCCCCCCCCCCGTGAGCTGAGTATGTAAGCACGGGCAGGAAGAGGTCCTGCCCTGGGGTGCCTTTGCTTAGGCCTGTTCCTCTCCTTTGCAAATGCCGGCTCTGGTATGCGGGGCTCAGCTCTGTGTTTTCCCTATCTGCCCTGTATTGGTGAATCCTGCACGAGCAAATGCACCCGGGGCACTTTCCTCTCTCCATTGGTTGGCTGAATCCTGCTCATAAGAGCTGAGGACATAATTATGCATCTCTCTTGTATTTGTTACTGAAGAAGTATGTAATAAAAAAATGTTTCAAAACTTCTCTTGGGGGACTCCAGCTCCCTGCAGCCTGGTCCAGCATCCTCCCTTTCCGTTGTACCTCATCACTCAGGTCTTGCATTCTGTGTCGCTGCTTTTAAACTCTCACTCAAAAAGTTTTATTGGCATTGGCAAAGGGAGAGTCATGCTTCTGTCTGCTCCCTCCCATATTTTCCACAGTGATGCACCCTGGCTCTTCTGCTCTCTGGAGGGGAAGAGCCTTGCCCTGCTGGTGCTTGAATACCTTGGTTTCCCCTTGGCATCGTTTCAGGGCAGCCTGCTTTGGAGGCACTGGGTTTTGTCCCTGCATGATGCTAAGGCAGATGCATAGCTCTCATGAATACACAGCCTTGGCCTGAGGCTGGGTGAGGCTCCTGAAAATGAGAAAATAAAGAGTTAGGGATGCCACGTGCATGCCTGTCCAGGGCTTGTCCTGGGAACCCTTTGCCCATGGTGCCTGGTGCTGTGTAATGCCTGCTACAGCTTTTTTGATCTCCTTCCAGGCTGTGAACTGACTGCCAGTACCAAATCCTACACATTTCAGGTGGACAAGGAAGACGACTCTGACCATATTTTGGCACTGTCTGTGGTAAGAGAAATGTGAATTAATTGTCTTCTTCTATCCTCACGCCCCCCCCCCCCCTTTCCAGGTTCCTTCCCCTTTCCTGGCTGGGCCAGAAGAGGGAATTCCCTTGTTTGAAGTACCAACTCTGCTCTCAGGGCAGGATATCATGGGACTATCATGTTTCTCCATTGTATGGAGGTGCTTTTGCAAAACCAGTGGTGGCAAGAGACTGCTCAGCATGGAAATACTCCAGGCATGGGGTGAAGGAAGGTATTTATTCCTTGTATTTGATCTTGCTGGAGCCTCACACTAGACCCACACCAGCTGTGTCTCTGGCTTGTTGCTTTCCAAGCCCAGGTAGATGTAGGGCTTCATTCCTGGCTCTCCCTGGGGATGTTTTCTGTCTTGGGAGCACAGGACCTGCCAGCATGGATCAAACCAGCAGAAAACACAGCTCAGATGCTGTCCCTTGAGATGGTTGCAGTAAGAGCTGTTCCAGAAAGGCACAGAACTGCTCCTGAGGTGGTCATGGGACAAATGCTGTGGGGGGATCCATGCTCTCCCTGCTTTGTGGAGCAGTGTCCTCACACCTTGCATGACATCTGGTCTTGTTTCATCGCTGTGGGAAAGCTTTGTTTTCCATTGCTGTGGAAAGCCCTGGCTGTCCCTGGGAGAGCAGTAGTTCACAGTCTCCTCTCCCACACAGGTCTGCCTCACAGATGGTGCCAAGGATGAGTGCAACGTGGTGGAAGTCATTGGGCGAAACCATGAGAACCAGGAGATCGCTGTGCCCGTGGCGAATCTGAAGTTGTCATGCCAGCCCTTGGTAAGAGGCTATTTTGAACACTCAACGGGGGATGGCTGCAGGGATCTGGACAGCTCTGGATGTTTGTGGGTCCTGACGCAGGATTTGCATCTCATGAGGGAATGCCCCGGGGTAGCCTTGGCCTGGCTGCAGGTGCCCTCAGAGGGACATGTTTATTTCGGCCAGGTGCTGTGCTGGGGTCTGCAGGATATTCTGCTTTTTGCCTCTGCCCTTAACTCAGCTCTGTCTCTGTTCTTTGCAGCTGAGTCTGGACAACTTCAAGTTGCAGCCTCCCGTGACCTTCCGCCTGGCAGCAGGCTCTGGCCCAGTACACCTCGCTGGCTGGCACAGGATCAGTAAGCGCTTGAGGATTGGGAAAGGCTTGGGAGAGGAGTAAGGGGTATGGAAGGCTCCCACGAGTGTGAACATTGGCTAGGGAGCCCCTGGGAGAGGCATTTGGTGCTGCTCAGCATGTGGACTGCTCCATGAGTATGAACACTGGCCAGGGAACCTCTGGGAGATACAGTGGGTGCTGCTCAGCATGTGTGCTCAGTGCCTGCTTTGTTCTGGTCCCCCAGGGGCTGTCTCTGTGCAGGGATTCCTTTCCTGCCATAAAGCCTTGCATGGGGAAAGGTGTCTGGATGTCTCACATTGTCCCTTTTTCCCATGACTGGCAATCACCATTCCCCTCTGAGACATCCCTCCAGCTGGGATACAGCTTATTGCCCACAAGCCACTATTAAAACTGCTTCTTTTCTCCTTAGGCTGCTCTGCTCTTGGGGTATCTTGGGGACCAGTTGTATTTACAGGGACATACGTTGGTGAATAACGGTTCTTTGTGTATCCCAGTGCACAGGGATGATGCTTCCTTTGAGGAGGATGATGACTTGTCTGAGGAGGATGAGGAGGAGCTTCCTCCTATCATGCCAGCCAAGAAGTAGAGGAGGAAGCAGTAACTTGTCTCCAGGCAAGGTGAGGGGCCAGGCAGCCTCAGAGGAAGGATTTGGCTGGCTGTGATACTGATGTGGTAAGCATGAGTGAAAGGTGCTACTGGAGGCTGCTGATCTCAGTCTTGTTCTTCCTCTAGGCAATCACTGGGACTTCTCTCCTTGGATGGCTTTTACCTCGGACACCTCTTGCCAGGACCTCAACGTTTGCTGCTCTGTTTTTATTTTTATTCTGTTATAACTTTTTGGGGAGCAGGGGCTGCTCCCAGCCCTGGGATGTCTCCTTTCACACAGCCCTGGGAGGTTGATCCCAAAACTAGATGGATGCTGCTGGTATATCCCTTCTCCCCCATTCCTGTTCTGGGAGTTGGGGATGGAGGAGGTGATCCTTGCCCTGTGCCTTTTGCTGTCCTGGGCCTATGCTCTGTGCATCCCCTTTCTCTAGCTGTGAAATACCCAGTCCTGGCCCCTTCCCCAGCAGATGGATGTAAAGCTAGCAATGGAACAGGCACTTTCACCTATTCTAGTGTGTTTGCTTTTATTTACTCACAATTTGTTGATTTTTATACACTTGAAAGTGTGAACCTGGAGTCCAGGCTTGCAGTTATGTTGGGGTGGGAGCTCATAGCCTGTCTGTGATTTGGGGGAAGGTTCTGGGTCAATCTGCTTTGTAAAGAATTGTTCTTAACACTCTGAATAAAGGTCTCTCAGGCATCAGGTCTGGAGTGGGGTCACTGCTGGCGGGCAGGTTTCTCCCATGCATGCTGCAGTGGGGCAAGTTTAAGCTCTGACCTTTGCTGAGGAATCATATCCCCGTACACCTGCGTACCTGGAGAGGGTTTAATTGTTTCTGTGCTTCAGCCAGGTGTCATTTCTCACCCATGGGTGCTGGTTCTGCCCTTAAATATTTCTCCAATCTTGCATCCAATCTTGCATCCTTGGCCCATGTGTCGATGCCTGTCCCAGCCATTCTTGTTTGAGACACTGGCTGTTGTCTGAGAAGCACCATGCACTTTTCTGCCATGCTGGCTCTGTTGATGCCATGGAACAGCAAGTTTCTCAGTTGCCTGGACTCACGTAGGAAATCCAGGATGGATCCTCAGCTCAGGCTCCATTCTAGATTGTGTTTCTCTCCTCTGGGACCTGTGCTCTCCATCTACCCACTGTTTTCTTCCAGCCCCCAAACATCCCTTGCTCAGCTTCTAGAGCAAGGCTTTAGTGCCCCTTGAAGCAAAGAGGAAAGGACTGGAGAAGAGAAGGTTCTGGGAAGACCTTACTGTGGCCTTTCAATACTTTAAGGAGGCATGTAAGACAGATGAGGACACACTTTTTAGCAGTGCCTGTTGTGATAGGACATGAGGTAAACTAAAAGAGGGTCAGTTTAGATGAAATACAAGAAAGGAGGGGTTTTTTACAATGAGGATAGTGAAACATTGGCATAGCTTGCCCAGAAAGGTGGTAGATGCCCTGTCCATGAAAACATTGAAGATCAGGTTCAACCGAGCTCTGAACAATCTGATTTAGTTGAACATGTTGAACAACTCCTGGCAGAGGGGTTGGACTAGATGGCCTTTAAACGTCCCTTCCAACCCAAACAATTCCACGACTCCAAGACTGTTGCCACCCCAACCCCAGGGCACTGGATCGCCCCTACCTGGGGGGCACCAGCGGACAGCGGCGGCCCGAGGGAGATTAACACCTTATTTCGTTCAGGGCCACGCATCAGCGCGGGGGAAGGGTGCCGGGGGGCTGGAGAGGCAGCGGCGCTCCCCCGGCACCGCCAGGGGGCAGGCGGACTCTGCCACCGGCCGCCGCCAGCCCCGGCCCCTCCCGCTCCGCCTGCCGGGACCGCGGCGGGGGCTCTTCCCAGCGCACGGCCGAGCTCCGCGGCCCGGGCAGACCCTGGATGTCAGGAGCATCCCACTCTGCTCCTTCTCCTGCGGGAGGGCGGCTGCCGGCTGGCAGAGGTCCTGTACCCGAGAAGTTGCGGTTCCTCCCGCTGTCCCCTGGGGCTGGCGGTCCCTGCCCGTGCCTGCAGGTTCCGTCAGATCCCTCAGCAAACTCCGTTGTCCGGGGAAGTTCGTGGGAAGCAGGGCATTCCCGCAGCTGCTCTGGGTGAAGGGATGCTGGAGCATCCTCCCTGAGGCCGGGGGTGTTTGAGCGGTGTTGGAGGGCACAGCGCACCAGTGCCCTATGCTGATGGTGCGGGAGGGGAGTCCAAAGCTGTGAATGGAGTCGTGGGCTGTGTGCTGGTACCGGGACAATGTCCAGCCCCGACCAGGGCTGGCACCCTCGGCTCTCCAGGTGCTGTGTGCACCTGGAAAGGGTTAGGGATTATCTGCCCGACCTTCGCCCTGCTTTTGCTCCACGGAATTGCAGCTTGGAGGGAAAGAAGAGCTAATAGATCCTTTTTAACCAGGTGCTCTCGGAAGGGACCTCTAGGGGAGGTGGCTGGCTCAGAGCCTGTCAAGAAGTTTTAAGTGGAGGGAGTGGACGCAGCTTGGCCCTGGTAGGACGGTGCAGTTACTTCTCACAGGGTGGAAGAGGCAGTGCTGGCTAATAAAAACGAGCGTTTGGCCTCTTCAATAGTAGAACAAGATGGTTTCAGAGTGCTGGTTTCCTTAGTGGTATCTCGATAGCCACATAAAGGGGCTGTGACAGCCAGGACAATCCTGCCAGGTGGCAAAGGTGCCACCATGGGGGACATAGTGATGGTGGCAGGAGGCTTAAGGAGACCAAGCTTGCCCAGCCCAAGACCTTGTCAAGCGTCTGGTCCTTAGCACCTTTGCAGGGCAATGCCAGGGGACAGGGGATACCTCAAACCCAAAGGGGGCAAAGGAGGGGCTAAGGGGTGTTGGTACTGCCCACCCTCCTTCTTAGTGGCTTGGGGAGATTTGTTTCCTACTCCCTGCAATGTCACAGCGTTGATACCCTCACCTTGAGGAGGGGGAGATAAATGCTGAGATGGCAGGAGGCTGGGAGGGGGGATGTGCTCACGCACAGCACTTAATGGGGAAGGATGGGATTACAGGGGTCACGCTAGGTGAGCAGCTTCCTTCGTGGAGCTGATGGTATCAAAGCAGGTGCCCCCGGCTGCAAATACCTTGGGCAAACAAACAGGGCTGTCTAAGAGCAGGTGAGCTCGGGCATGGCTGGACTGGGGGGTACTCAATGGTGATGGGGAGGCAGGAGGCTCTCTGTGCACAGGGAGTGACGCGTGGGTCTCCTGGTGTGAGGGCTGCCTTGTTTTGCACATGGCGAGGAAGTAATTGACTAGTTGTGATTTTATGTACATATGTGAGCTCCCCATGCTGGAGATGCCTATAAGGATATGGAGCCTGTTGCTCTCTCAAGGGTGGTGGAGGTGCCAATAGCTAGGGAGCTAAATGATGCCCCAGTCCAGGTGATGACTCTGGAGGTGCTCTGGAAGTTGATTTGCTCTGTGCATTCCTCCTTATTAGTGCTTCAGGGCTCTGTGTGCTGATATGGCCAGTGATGGATCCCTCCCTGTTCTGGCAGCAGCAGGGAACCCTGACTCTGGTTGAGCCACATGGCAGAGAAACATGGCTGTAGCTAGGGCTCCATGTGGAGGTCACCACGCTTGAGCACTGTGGCCATGCACCCACGCTGCTGTATGCTCCACAGCCCAACCAAACCAGCCTGCTACACTCAGTGAAAGGCTTGGGCCACTCATTGAAGGGTCTGGCTCAGGTGCAGCCTCACTGGGCTGGAGCTTAGCTGCCTCTTTCAGCCCCGTGGCTCCCAGAGGATGCTCTGGTTTCAAAGGTCAGGTTTGAATTGCTTTTTCAGGGATGGAGAAGCAGGATGGGGAGCTGCCCTGCTGAGCATGGCCAGGCAGTGGTTTTCCTTGTGATACCCCAGTCGGTTCTGCCCCAGTACAGTTCTGGCTGGGTTTCAACCCTCTGTGTTGATCTCGTCCCCAGGGCGGCTGAGCGGCGCAGCTGTGACCGTGCTGTAGGTGGAGCTGGTCCCCTGCTCCATGAGTTCTCTATATCTGGTTCCCACGCTGATCTGGGGAAAAGCTGTTTTTCTGAGTCTCAGCTTCCTGGGCGTCAGAGAAAGCGAGGGGACATTCCGGGAGATGCAGCATCCCCCATTATCTCAGGGTTCAGCAAGTGAGGTTGGGCAGAGAGCCATGTAGTACCTGGTACCTCAGTGACAGCAGGTGCCAGGTAAAGAGCCAGTAGAGCCATCCTTAACTGGAAACAACTCTGATTGTGGTGGTGAGGAGTGTCCTGTTCCCTGAAGTGTTAGCTGAGTGTGCTATCCCTGTTCCATCCTACCAGGCAGTGGGCTATTTATTCAGGGAGCTACCAGGGCAGGGTGGGCTCTGGCAGAGCTGAGCTGCAGAGAGATCACAACCAAGGGAGGCAGCAGCAGGATCTGGAAGGGCCAGGCAGCCAGTAATTCTCATCCTTTTCCCATTAATGTGCCTTGCAAAGACAAACGATGGTGATGCACTGTGTGGGAATGGCTCTGTTTGCTGGAGAAACTGAAACTCAGGTCTGGGGTCATCTCCTGCTTGCTGGCGCTTATTCATGTTCTCCCCAGAGTGCCTCACGTTTGTTAGGAGCCTGGACATGTGGATGTTCAACACACTGACTACTCCATGATAGGAGAAGAGGCTCCTTCAGCTCCCAGTTCCACAGCAGATGCCTGGCTGCACATCCTGGCACAGGAATTTACCCGCAGCCAGGCTCTGCTCTGGACATTTGTTGGCTCTGATAGCTGCCCAGTGTGCCTGTTCACAGTGTGTGGGCTCATGTCTCCAGCCACACAGTGCTGCCCAGAATACAAGAGGGGAGCTCCTTCCATGAAGGTGCCGTTGTGGCTTTGTGTTCTACAGTGAGGGCACAGCTGGATAATGTTGGAGCAGGGGATGCATGGAATTAAACTCACAGACACTCAGTCACATAAATCAGGTGCTAAAAATTAATATGGTTGGGCTGTGGTAGAGCCCCTTGCAAGACAGCCTGAGTTGAGGCTCCAGCACAGCTGTCTCACACCTTCCCCTCCTGCACCCCCGGTGCAGCCACCTCATGACAGGGCAGTGTTAGCAGCTCTGTGCTCAGCACCCACAACCGAGATACCCAGAGGTCGCAGGTGGCCTGCCCTTCGACCTCTCTGAGGTGCAAATCTAATCACTCTGGGCTGAGCTGTCCCTGATGCTGGCAGAACTGTCACTTCTGGCTATACGTCCTTGCCAGGGCTGGTGGCATCCAGGGAAACAAGACCTGCCCAGAGTATCTGGGATGTGTCCCAAGGAGATTTAGGATCTCTCAGAGTTATCCTCCCAGGGACATACTTCACTGCAGAAAGTGCAGGGGCCTTGGGGTCTCCTGCTCACAGCCCCATCAATGGCAGAGCCCTAGGATGGATGAGCAGGATTTGGCTTTTGTGGTGTCCTTGCTAGTGATGGTTCTGCATGGGGCCTATGGGACACCTCATACCACTGCCTTCAGTCTCTGCTCCCCCAGTGTGCTCTTAGGTGAGTGGCTCAGCCCAGGCTGTAGGGCATGAGGTTTTGGAGGATGGATAGGAAGGGCTGCTGCTGATGGTAGAGCAGAGGATGAGGAGAGCAGAGATGAGTAGAGAGTGCAGAGGGATCGAGGACCTTGTCTGTGACAGGTCTGCCCTCCTGGTGCTCAGCTCACAGGGGAAGGCAGCATGGTCTAGCAGTGAGGCTTGGCCCTTAGGAGGTAGGGTTTTGGCTCCTGGGAAAAAGTGGAAGTAGAATATTTGGAAAGCTCTCAAGCTCCACCTGAACTCATGGATATTTACTCCTTTGCTTAGGCTGGCTCCCTGCAGCCCTGACCCATCCCTGCGCAGTCTGGAGATGGTGTTTGCTCCATCTGTGTCACCACTCCAGGGTGGCACGAAGTTCTCTACCACAGCTGGTGCTGAAGAGAAACCAGTTACAGGCTGGCTCCAACCTCTGGCTGTTGTTTTCCTGCAACCATATGTCTCCCACCTTCCTA
The DNA here is from genome assembly GCA_013399895.1 of Serilophus lunatus. Taxonomy (NCBI): domain Eukaryota; kingdom Metazoa; phylum Chordata; class Aves; order Passeriformes; family Eurylaimidae; genus Serilophus; species Serilophus lunatus. The sequence goes on from VXBA01000586.1 coordinate 2,142,839, forward strand.
AATCATAGAGGTCTGCAGAGTGGCACAAAGACCAGATATGGCCCTAGGCATTGGAGCTGGGGAGGGACACAGTTCCTGTGCTGATCCCCATGGGGTGGGGGCTGTAGAGCTGACAGAAGATGGGGGGCTGAGCTTTGATAAGGACTAGCAAGGGCTTTGGGGCAAGTCCATGGGGCTGGTGCTCCGCAGCAAGGTGGGGGGGCTACAGCCAAGACTGGAGAGAAGCAGGTGCCATGGGAAGAGTGTCCACCTCAACATTTCTTTGGCATTCAGTTTCATTGGCCCCACTGCCTCCCTCATAGCCTCATCTCTTGCAGGGCCGTGTGGGGTGCCCTGAGGCCTGGCTCCCCAGGGCTGGGGTCAGCATGAGCTGCAGCCCTGCTGGGCTGGGATGTCAAAAGGGCCATAACCCTGGTGTTTTGCAAACTCCTGGGGTCAGCAGTTCAGCTGCCACTGACACGGGGGCCCAGAGACACACATGGGCATTTTGGGTGGATGCTGTAAGCAAACAAATGAAGGTAGAGTTACAGCCAACATACAGCCCCCCCCCCTCAGCCACTGCTGTTAGTTTTAGGCTTAATCCCCCCACGGTGTGGGTTCAGAAGTCCTCTTCCTAAGAGGACCCAAATCGAAGCTGAATTGTCTGGCCTGGCTGACTGGGAAGCAAGGCAGAAAAGAAACAGTATTTTGCATCTCTGTCTCAGCTACTCATGGCCCTGAAGAAGTCTCTGAGCCTGTCCCACAGGGCGGACAGTGATCCCACCTTCTTGGGTGGCCCGTGGAGCGCCTTCCACCCAGCCTGGCTTTGACCAGACCTGCCTGATTGTGCGTGGATGAAGAACCCAAGAGGGTGCTGCTGCTTGGGCTAGGACTATGATGCTTGGGAAGTTGTGCCAGCCGGGAATGTCTTGGGACCAGGGTCTGTGCAGTGGGATCAGGAATGGAGTGGAGCTGTCTAAATGCCACGAGCACACACATCTTCATCCACGTATCTGTCTGCATTACTCCTTCCCCAACCACGTGGTCATGGCCATTCCCGGTCAGGCAGCTCATTTCCCACCCCCTGTTCAATGCAGTGCGGAATTTCAAAAAAATGCTCCATTTTGCATTTAAACAATGTAAGGCTGGAGATGCCACCTTTTCCCTGAGCTGATCCCACATGAACTGCCCTTGGCTAGGAACCTTTGGTCTTTGTTTCTGGCTTGCCTAGCTCAAGCCCAGCTGTGGGACTCTGTATGGACCTCTTCCTGAGCTGGGTAGATGCAGAGCCATCCCAATTCCCTCTCCTTGCAGATGGATGTGACCTGGGCATGCATCTCCACTTCAGTACCCTCCACAAGGCTCTTGGTCTTGCTCAGCTCTGCCAGATCATTACCTCTGTTCCTGGCTCAACTCAGCCTCCTCATGTCCTGAGTGGGGATGCCAGAGATGAGAAGAGCACTGGTCTCATCAGAGCCAAATGTAGCCATATAGGGGATGCTTAACACTGTTGGAAAATCCATCTGTGCATCCATGGACTGTCCTGGATAAGCTCCTGCTCTGCCTGGGGACCAGGAGTGAAGCAGTCATGGGCTGAGCAACTCAAGGCTGCTCCTGCCATGCTAGCAGCCCTGCTGTTGTGGGTGTTGAAATCCCCTTCACATCACCCAGGCTGGATGGATAGCAGAGCCCAGCTTTGTCTCCTCTGATCTGTGAGAGCATCACTGTGAGTCAGCACGTGGTCACAGGAGGAGATGAAGCCAGTATTGACACCAGCACTTCCAGGAGCACAGATTCAAACTGTGTAAGCAAAGGTCTCATGTCTAGAAAGCTGCTGAACAGGAGTAACAGGAGATGATGAAGGGCAGAGGATCCAGCCCAGTTCCCTGAAACAAAGCTGTGAGAGCAGGCTGCTGAAGAGCGGTCTGACAGCCAGCTTGGTCCTGCATGGGGGTGGGCACAGCTCCAGGGGACTGTGACCAGAGCACAGGGATAGTCTCCTGGCCTGGTGTTCCCACCACCCACAAAACATGCCTCAGCTCTGCTACTAGTAATTGAATAGAGGGTATTAATTGTGAGTGAGCTGTGTCTCCCCTTCCCTCTCCTCATTTGCCCTGGGGCTGGCTTGGTGCTGTGGGTAGTGAAGACAAGGTCATTCCCATGTAACACATCCCAGCGGGATTTGGCCAAGTTCCTTCCCTTTGGAGGTTGGCGGCGGGTTAATGGCGAGCAGTGGGATCGCCCCAGGCTGCTCGGTGCTGCTCAGCCATGGAGGAGCTGCTGTTGCCTCTGAAACGCCCCATTAAAGCCGTGGTGAAGGATCAGCAGGCAAGGCTGGGGGCACTGGGCCACGGGACTGGGAAGGAGAGGATGGAGCAGGCTAGCATCCCTCTGGCTTTGCTGGGAAGCCTCCATGTGTTTGAATTGGGGTGGCAAAAGCTGGTTTATGGCTAAGCATCCTCCCTGCATGGCTATAAAGCATTACACTATCCTGTATTTTTGCTCTCCTTCACATGGTGTTGGAACAGAGGGAGATGCCTGGGTGCAGGGCAGTGCTTCCTGCACTTCAGTGTCCTCACCTTTAGGTGCCCCAGCCTTTAGTTAACCCTCAGCCCATGTCAGCCCTCCCACTACCTACACTGTCTGTCCACTTTCAAAGGCAACTGCTGTGGAGACTTTCCAAGCTCTCTTCACCTTCAGAGAGGAGCCCTCCTCACCCTTTGGCTGGCTCAGTATTGCAGTATGCTGGTCTCCTCCAGCAGTCAGGATTAGTGTTGTGATCCTGTCTATGTCTGTGACCTGGCAGGAGCAGGGAACTGTGCCTGTTGCCCCTTCTCCGTGACTGACAGCATTGTCCTGGTTGCTTCTCCACCAGACAGTTTCCCCTGAAAGAGATGTTCAAGGCAAAACTCCTATGGGTATTTTGCTGGCTTCTCTCATCCCAAATTCTTCCAGCCTCCTCTTCTGATGTGAACTCCTAGTTTGCTAGGAGCCCTTGTCTCCACTCAGCCCAGTTTGAACTCATTGCCCCTAAAGCTGTGATTGGTATTACTTTTCTTGACTCTGCCTTTCTGAAATAAGGGATGCTTGTGTGGAGGTTTCAGGATGATGCTCAGAGAAGAGCAGGTAACAGGTACACTTTGCTGGTTTGATGTCTTATAGGGAATGGGATCTTACAGTACCATCCTTCACCCTGCACAAGGAGACCTGGCCTGGGACAGATGAAGATGATGAACAAGCAGGCTGGAAGATGGAGCTGGAACCTGGTGGTGTCCTGTATCCTGCAGATGTGCAAAGGAACATCCTGGGAGAGAGCAGGGGCGATACTGGGGTGGCCCTGGGTGAGGAGGTGCAGGGCTGAGCATCACAGGGGGAGCGGGAAGAGCCTCCCACAATATCCCTTGTGCTCTTTCCAGTATCTGCTGTACAGTGGCACAAACCCTTCCCAGTCTTCCAGTCCCTCACCTGCTGTCCCTCACCTTCCATGTCAAATCCTCTCCAGGTTTCCTTACTGCCTTACTGAAGCCTAGGCTGCTCTAGGAACTGCCTCCACACTTCCCATCTGTCAGGAGGCTCTATGTGGAGTGTAAAGGTGGGGGAAGTTTGAGAGCAGGCCTGGTCCCCAGCAAGGCTGGGACAGATTTCTCCATGTCCTGGTTCCTCTCTCAGCTCCTGATTCTTGGTGTCATAGCCCTGTGGCTGCACCTTGGTACCCTTGACTTTGTGGGAAAAGGGATGGGAGAGCTGCAGCTCACATCTCTGCTTCATTTGCAGCATTTAATATCCTTGAAGAACATAAAATATGTAAGCTATTTTCTTAAGGAAATCACTCCTGTATCTGACCAGCCTATACAGGGTCCCAGTTCTGCAGATCAGGGCAATGGAGCAGTGGAGCAGCAGGACAGGGTCTGATGGGACCATGCTAGTAGTGTCCTCCAGGGATCACAGCCCGATAGCTGCCTGGAGTATCAGGGGCACAGAAGGACCTCCAGTCTTTCTGCCAGGAAGGGCTTTCTCCCACCAGCTCCACAGCAGTTTGATCTGAGGCCCAGCTGGTCTCAGGAGCACAGGGCTGTAGTTTCTCTTCTCCACAGGAGAGCCAGACAAGACATTTAGCCTCAGTGCCTGGGGATGGAGGGGACCTTCACCCTGTGGACCAGGGTCTTATCTCAGATGGCCTGTGAAGGAGCTGACAGGCAGTCTGATTTCCCTTGTGCTGCCTGGCACAGGAGAGAGACTATCTAAAAATGTTTGGATTTTACTTAAAAAAACCCCCCAAAAGCGGAGGTGTGTGTCACCCTTGATGCAAACATGAGTGGGCTGTGAAACACCAAGGGAAGAAGGCAAATGCCTCTGTGTAGGCACTCAACTTCCCTGCAAGGAGCAGAGGCCATGAGCTGAGGCAGCAGCAGAGATGGGATGAGCCCAGCAGCCATGATGCTGCCTGTCCCTGGCTGCTGCCACCAACCTGCTTGTGTCTTTTCCCAAAGGTGGGGTAGTTCGGGGGTTTTGAAGGCCTTGGCTGTGGGCCTGAGGATGGCCAGCGGGAGTATCGTCTGTCATCCGCTGTCAAGGGAAGTGTGGCCACTCCTGGGTGATCCCACACCAACTTGATTTTACAGCCATGACTGGCACTTGAGCCTGTTTGCCGAGGGCAGGGGGCATACGGGACTGTCAGCTCGTGGCTGCCTCTGACCCCGTGCAGGACACCATAAATCTCCCAATTTAAGGCAGCCTAGGCTGTTCTGGACACGATGCCATTGAGCAGACTGTGGTGAGCAGGGTAATACGTGGCTCATACTTGCATCCACCAGGGGAAAATCACAGGTAGCCCCTGGTAAGGAAGAACAGCATCTGCAATATGGACAATGCCTAAATCTCGTGAATTTTTTTATATATAAACAAATGAAGATTCTCTAAATTTAGAGCAGCAGGACTATCCACTGCTTACTGCTCTGGTATTGAATCATTTTCCTTAGGCCACCTGGAGAGGTGGATATAAGGAACTGCCTCACTTGTGCTGTGATACATCAGCTGTTCACACAGCTCAACATGGGTAGTTTTTCACCTGATCATGTGCTGGACTGATGAGCTCAGTGGGTTGCCCTTGAAAACCAGCTCTGGCTTCAACTGAGCACCTTCATGCCCATCCTGCCCATTCTTGTGATGCTTCTAAATGCTTCCCGTTGAATGCAGATGTGGCCCAAGGTGTCTTTCTACACATAGGAAACTTCCCTGGAAACATCTTTACTACTTTCTGCACCAAAAAATAAAGGAAAAGGAACAAAGGGCTGATTTTGTGGGAAATTTTGGCCAGCAAAAGGCAGTTGCTTTCCCTGTTCTGTGCTTGGTCTGATGATACTGATGTAGGATTTGGTTTTCTCTTTGAGACCTGTGTGATTAGCCCAGGGATGGGGCATTGCCCAGGCTGCCTTGACTGTCTGCAGCCCCCCTCAGCAGTGAGGATGCCGCCGGGCAAGATCAGGTGAGACCGCTGGGAGCTGCATTCCCAGAGGTGACAGTAGGCAGTGTTTTGAGGTGACACATTAAGTGTGTGGTGGGGAGAGCCGGGGTACGCTTGTGTCTAGTGTTTCTGGGTGCCTGAGCAACGGGGAAAGCGCACGGGTTGGGTCTCAGTGTGCATGTGAGAGAGAAATGTCCCGTGGCTACAGCTGGTGTGTGTCTGTGGGTGTGAGGTGGAGGGCTGTATTTTTGGGGTAAGCATAAGCAAAGAGGACTGTGTGTGTGTGTGCTGGAGGTGCTCACTGTGCGAGGGGTGTGAGAAGAGGGGACCTGATGGGAAAGGCTGCATGAGTGTGCGAGCTGTGCATGCATGAAAGGGACTGCGCACAGCGTGTGTGTGTGTGTGTGTGTGTGTGAGGGCTGTGTGAGTCTATGTGCGTGTGCAGGACTGTGTGTGTGTGTGCAGGCGGGCCGTGCACGGTGTGTGTGTGCTCGTGTGGCGGGGCAGCTACCGCGCTGTCACTCAGGGGCGGCTGACAGGAGCTGCCTCTCCAGCGGCGGCAGATAGCGCTGATTGCTGATTCGAGGAAGCAAAATAGCAATTGTAATTATGGGCTCTGATAAGATAAAGGAGGGCGCGGGGAGCGCGGGGACCGGCAGCGGGGCACGGCCGGCAAATTAGCAGCTGTCACTCAGCGCCGAGCAGGCGGCGCCGGTCCCGGCCTCGGCCAGGTACCGGCCCCGGGGGCCGCCCGCCGCAGCCCCCGCCCCGGTGCGCAACAGGTGGCGGGGCCGGGAGGGCCGGGGCTCGCCGGAACAATGCAGCCCTCGGCGGCCCTGCCTGGGCTGCGGGGCTGAGCCCCGTCCCGCCGCCACCCGGCCCCATGGCCCAGCACCGCCGGCCCTGAGGGCGCCCGCCCGCTCCACAAGGTAAGCGCCCGGCGGGGATGCTCGGAAAGAAAGGGGGGGGTGTCCCGCTCCCCACCCCGGCTGCGGTATTTGCTCAGCCTCA
>VXBA01000586.1:2149658-2183710 GCA_013399895.1 Serilophus lunatus
GGGGCCGCGGAGCGGGGCGGGGGGCTCCCCGCCGCAGGGGCCGCCGGCCGAGCGCCCCCGGGGCTGGGCGGTCGGGCGAGCTGGCGGGGCCTTTCCCCTCTGTAGCCGCTTGTGCCCTCCTTTCCTCGGGGCGAGGACGTGCTGGCAGGGCGAGAGGAACCGAGGAGCTGAGGCAGCACCGCGCCCCCTTGGGCGCTCCCCGCCGCCGCCGGGCCCGGGCCCCCGGCTCCACATCGGCGCCGCGATGGACCCCTGCTCCTCGCTCTTCAGCTACGTGTGAGTACCGGCAGCCTCAGCCCTCCCACCCCGTGCCCGAAGCTCCCGCGGCTCACACCTCTCTCCCAATTTTCCCTCTTCCAGGTTAATGCACTTGTTCGTCCTCTGCCTGCAAGCTCAGGTAAGTGCCCGCTGGGCTGCCCGGCTTTGTTCGCCCCGCGGGGATGGGGGGTGCCCGGCCGCTACCGAGCGCCTCGGTAGGGAGGGAGACAGGGAAGAAGAACAGTTTAAAACCCAGGAGACAATAGTCGCTTGGCTGTGAAAAGATGGGGCCAAGGGGGAACCCCCACTCCTTGCCCGGGCCGCAAAATAAGGTGCCGGGGAGTCGGGTTGAGAGGCGGGGAGTAACTGGGATTTCAAGGAAATGCGCGGGGTTATCTGGAAGTAGGCTTAAGTCCCGTCCCTGCGACCTCTAAATTACACTATGGATACCCACCATTTCTCCTGTCCATTCTTTTCCCCTACGCTGCTTCATCCGAAAAGTAAATCAGAATTATAAAGGGGAAAAGAAACTCCAGAAAAACCGTAGTAAAAAGCGCAGGTTTTGATTCACCTTGAAATTGTCAGACTTTAGCATCGCTGGTTTGTATCGCCAGAGACTGAAGTGACACGAATAGATTAAACAACCCATGCAGAGCTTGTGCAATGCCTGCATACCAGCAGGCACGCGTCGCTGGGAGTGGTGCACCTCCAAAACGGGGTGAAGCCCCCCCTTTCACTTAAGATCACAGTAGCAGAAGCTTTGTTTAAAATGCCCTTTAAGCTACTTTTTTATTATTATTATTTTCCTGNGTTTCCAGCTGAAAAGTGAAGGGAATGAAGCACTGAGAGTGTGCAGTTGTATAAAAACATAGCTGTAATATTTTGGAGTATGAGATGGAGACCAAATAGCAGCATGGCTAATGACCTCTCCTCCACATGGTACCCTCATCAGAGCTGGGGAGAGAATCCTGCTGCATTATCCAAAACCCGTCTATAGGAAACACACATGCACAGGCAGAAGCAGAGGGAGAGAGATGACATTGTCAAGGGGAGATATCTCTATAAAGCCAGCTTTGGGAGAGCAGCGGCTTTTGCTTTTATTGTGGTTTTCTGTTGTTGTTTAAGACAGGAGGAAATCTTCCCATTTGACGTGGGGGTGGTGGGGGGTAGTCCCAACCTTCTGATGTTGAAAGGAGCTATCTCCTAACATTTGCTCAGAATACATCTTTATAAATGTCAGGGAGCAGCGAAACTTTCCAGACTTAAAAGAGGGATTTGAGACGAGGGGGGAAAAAGACTTCTGTGCCAGCTCGTGAGCCAGGACTGAGGGGGGGAGCAGGTTTGGCTGCTCATGAAAACCATTTAAAGCCCAGGAGCAGCAGCGTCGGGTCTGGAGGGGTTGGGCTCAGCTGCACCTCCAGGACTAACGGGTTTGTTGTGCTGGGACTGGGAATGACCCCACTGCCAGGACCAAACAGCTGACTGTGGATGAGGGATGCGTTTGCATGGGGAGTATGTCAGTATCCTTGAGTTGTTATATCTCTAAATGACTGGGCATGGTTTTCTTGTAATTCTTATTACCTCATAGCTTTACCCTTCTCTGTGGGACTTTGTATTTGAAAAGTTTAATAATAAGTGGGGTGTTTAGGAGCAAATAAAGAGCCTGGGACCGAGAGGAAAGGCAGCTGTTGAAACTGATGGGGCAGTGGCTGGGGTATGTGCCTGGGGCACCTGGTGCAGTATTATGCTCCTGCAGAGGTGAGAGAGGTGTGGGATGAAAGCATCAGGCCCTGGAAGGGGCAACCTAGTGCCATTCTGCATGTCCCCCCTAAATCTCTCCAGCTCTCAGCTTTGATGCCTGTCTTGGGTACCCCAGTGCCAGTCAGAACCCACTGAGTCATGGGGGAAACCTCTGGGGTTACTAAGCCCTGTCATACTCCTGACTCAGAGCAAGTTTGGAATGGGCAGAGCTCTGTAAAGGGCTCTAGTTGTTGGGTCCTGGAGCTTAATGCTCCTTCTCCTGGAAAGGATTTGATGGCACAGGAGGCACCACCGCGGTCCCAGCTCTATGCCTCCCTGTAAAGCTCTGCTGGAGGCTGGTGATCTCAGCTCAGCCCACTTGCCCCACTGAGGAGTAGAGATTATAATGGTGTGTTGTATATTTTTTAATTTCCTAAAGGTAACTGTTCAGTCCCCACCTAATTTTACACAGCATGTGAGGGAGCAGAGCCTGGTGACGGATCAGCTCAGCCGGCGGCTCGTCCGTACCTACCAGCTGTACAGTCGGACCAGCGGGAAACATGTGCAGATCTTGGACAACAAGAAAATCAATGCGATGGCAGAGGATGGGGATGTGCACGGTAAGGACACACGATGTGGGCAGGCGAGGGGGGGAGCTGGGGAGGTGTTCACAGCCCAACGTGGCGATTGATGATTTCCGTCCTGTTTGTTAGCCAGAAATCATTAAAATCGTTCAGCTTGCGGGGGCTTGTAAAGGGAGAACATAGGGGTCAGTGATCAGCAGCTGTGTGATTCAAGGTGAGGGCAGGTTCCCTGCGCTGAGGGAGGGGACTGGTGCTGGCAGGATGGGCTCTGCTCCTTTCCTTTTTATTCTTAGCTTGGTTTGCACCTGATTCGAAGGACTCAGTGCTGTGGTATGCTGAGCATCATCCCACCTTTTTGCAGGGCTGGGTATCCCTGAGACTTTCTTTTGAAACAAAAATTAAAAGTGAAGTTGAAAAAGAAGAGGCAGGGAGGGGAGAGAGGGGGAATGACTGCTCTGGAAGCCTTCCTTAAACTAGGACTGTCTTAAGCGGCATTTTCCCGATGTAGCCCTATCCCTCTCTTCTCAAAACAAATCCCGAGCAGAGGGTCAGGGAGGCAGTCAGCTGCAGGCAAAGATGCTGCGGTGTCTCCAGAGACAAAGCAGGGACTCTGCAAGCACGAGAGCCTGTGCTCTGCCACAGCCCCTCTGCCGTCACACTGGCGCACCCTCCCCAAAACCTCCACCTTGTGCAGGGCAGGGGGACTGATCCCTCGGCTGGGAACACTTGAAGCCCAAATACTTTGATCGCGTGCGCTAATGACGCATCGGGACGGTCAAACGCAGGGGTCAGTGAGGCCAGTGAGCCCCGGCTCTGCCGCGGGGCTGGCTGCAGGAGGCCTGATCCTGCGCCGGGGTCAGGGAAGCGCCTCTATTCCCGCTTGTTGTATGTAGCGATCACAAGTGTTTTTCTTTGGCATTAGCTGTAATTTCCCTTTCTTGCTTAGGGAGATTATTAGAAACAATTTTCCTCTCTATCCTTGTGATTTTTATTTTGTTCTTTTTGTTTTGTTTTGTTCATTTTGCTTTGGCTGCAAATTTCACACTAGGACATTAGCAGTGCAAGCGCAGATTCCATCTATGTGATATTCCATACGTCCAGCATTAATCTCCCAAATGAATTATTCCCACCCCAGAGTAGCTCTAGCTTGAAAAGGCAGTAGCTAATTTCCCAAGGAACAAAAAAAAAAAATATCAAAAAAGAATCCCTTCTTGTTTTAGACGACTAATGCCTGGATTTTAAAAAATAGTTAGTGCATATTTAAATAACGACCAGGTTTAAATAAGGCCAGAAGGAGGGAACTTGTGATGGCTTGAAAAACTCTATTAAAATGTAATAAAAAAGGTTAAGCATTTGAAAAGCTAAGGAGGAAAATGAAGACTGATCTAAACCAGAAAGAGAACAAGCAGTTTTTCAGATGTAAAGTTTTAAAAGAGTTGCAAGTCTGTAAATGTTAAAATAGAGGTTCAGGATTGTTCTGTATGAATCTCTAGGGAGGCCCCCATGTCTGGAAGAACTATTAAAACGCTTCTTACTTTCACCTTTTTTAACATTTCCTGAATACTTTCTCCTCTTCGCAGTCCAGTTGGGGGATCAAGTGTGTCTCGCTGCATTTTTTCAGCATTTACGTAGCCACTTTCCCTTCAAAGTTTGAGCATGAAACATAATTTTACTGGGATAAATCTGTCACTTAAATGAAAGAATAGAGTTGAAAACATTATGCTTGCTTCCCCCCCCTTCAAAACAGGAGGGAAAAAAGGACTCCCCCCAAATGTTGTTTAGAAATCCACTTTTGCAGCAAAGCCCCCTTCCCCGAGCCTGCCCTTCTGCTTTTTTTTGTCTCATTTTTGGGGGTGGGCGTGTAAAGGGGGTTGATTTATTTTTGCAGATGACCCTTTTCCCCATGCTGACATTTTTACAGCCGACTTAACATCGAGTCTGGCGTTTTCAGTTATTTGTCTTAATTGTCAATATTTGATTGACTTTTTTTAATTCTAAGGGAAGGCAGGCAGGCAGGCAGCCGGTACAGCCCAGCTCATCCCTCCTGGGCTGTGCCTGCCACCAAGAAAACCACTGCCAGCTGCAGCCTGGACTCGACCTCACGAGTGGCTGTGGACACCAGCACAGCTCCCTGCCCTCTTGCTGGGTTTTGTCTGTGCCCAGGGTTTTCTGCTGGCTGGGGCTGGAGTTTACAGGGTTCATGAGTTGCCTGCAAGGGTCTAGGGGTACGTGGCCCTGGGGCCAGTTGTCTTCATCCTGTTTGGATGATGGGGCTAGAGTGACACACTGGCAGGGTAGCAAACCCGTCTGGTGGCTGTAAATCACAGCTGCCCCTTGTGGCGGGGGGAGGAAAAAAGTCAAAAAGAGAAGCAATATGCATCTTTAAAGCAGGGTTTTGTGCTCACTGGGGCCAAGGGCTTCCCTACTCCTGCCCTCCCTTCTTCGTTCCTCCCTCCTCCCTCTCCCAGCTCTTTCTATCTCTGAGAGAGAAAAATCAATTCTCCTCAAACCTTTTACTGCCTCTGAGATCAATTCCCCCCCTTTCCCCAATATAGATAAATAGGGGGTCACTGTCTTAGTGTTTTGTTTGCAGAGTGACATGTCTCCCACGGCAGTTTTTGGGGATGCTACATTCTTGCCAGTCTCTGGGCATTGGTGGTGGTACAGCCTGGAGTTGGCTTTTCCAAAATTTCTCAGATTTTGAGTTCAATCTGTGCCTGCCTGGAAGTAAGGAGATGTGGGTGCAGGGTAATCTGGAGGCAAGTGATGCTGCAGGCTGATGTTGACAGGAGGGAATACATGGAGGGGGTACCTGCAAATTCGTTAAGCGTGATCTGCCTGACAGCACCAAATCTGTAGGCCCCAGTAAATTTGGGGAAGATCTTTTCCTGGGTCAACTCAGCTTCTGCCAGCACTGCCTCAGTGCCATTGACCTCAACAGCATCTGTAACATGAGGGATGCAGGATCAAAGCATTGCAGGGACAGAGGCAATTTGTTCCTAGTCCAGAGTGTGATTTAGGCTTGCTTTACCTTGTATGTGTACCCATAGCTTCCTTCTGCCATTCAAAGCATCCTCCTGCAGAGCCTCCTGCTCCAGAGCCACATTGCTGCCCTCATTGGGGCTAAGCATCCTGGGGTAAATATGTGCAAGATGTGATCTTGAGGAACTTAGCAGCCCTTATTCAGAGATTACAGAGGATAAATAAAGCATCAATCGACTTAAACCCGTAATAAAAGTGTAGACTTGAAAGCTTTGTGGCCTGTACTCTAATTACCTTGTTGAATATTGCTTATGGCACTAGGGGCTGATGCTGGGCAAGAGGTGGTGGTGGTGAGATGGGACAGTCCCAGCTGGCTTTTCAACGCCACAGGGAATTCTTTGGTGCCTGGCACAGCACAGACCTTTTGAGGTGCAAACAGGTAGTCACCATCCCCATAGGGCTTTCTCTGGGGACAGCAGCTGCAGGACCGGGGAGAAGGATGTCCTGTCCCCATCCTCCCCCTTCCCTGGGGATGGACGAGCTTCAGAGCTTGGGTTCCCAGGGTGAAGGCAGGGAGGGAAGGTGACAGGTCTATTTATAGGCGGCCCATCGACCCGGCGATTTGCATAGCTCCTTCGGAAGTCGATCGATGCCTCCATTAAAAAACTGAGACCAAATCAATACGCCCTCTCGACTCGTGCAAAGGTGAAAGGCATTAAAAGGATGGCCGTACCCTTCATGCCTCCCCTGCCAGCTGCAAAGTCACTGCTCCTCCTGCAGCCCTGGCCTGGCAGAGAGACACAGAGCGGTGTCCCCTGGGTTGGGGACAGCTGGGAGCATGCTGTGTACTTCCAGAAGGTGCCTGCCTGGTACCTGCCCACAGGCACACCCAGACAGTATCCAGGCTGTATCTTAACCTCGTGTCCTGATTTTAGGGCTCTCTCTGGCCCAGTCACGGGAGAGCATGTACCCACAGTGCCCAGCATCAGAGTGCACTGGTGGGGTCTCCATGTGCCTGCCCTATCTCAGAGCCCCTCTGACATCCCTTCCTCTTTCGCCCCTGCTGCTCTCCCCAGCCAAGCTCATCGTGGAGACAGACACCTTCGGGAGCCGTGTGCGCATCAAGGGGGCAGCCACAGGTTTCTACATCTGCATGAACAAGAAGGGGAAGCTGATCGGCAAGGTAGTGCACAAGGCATGGGCAAGGCAGGGAACTGCCAGGGATATGGAGCTGCTGCTGCTGGGAGAGGAGCTCTGACCCAATTCAGAGCTCACCTGTGTGGGTGGGGAGATGAGATGGGGTCCCAAAACTCAGTCAGCACTCCCTTTTTGGGGGTAGAGGGCAAGCCATCCTGCAGCCTGGAGGAAGGAGGGGAGCAAGGGAGGCGGGAGGGGGCCGTGTGGGGTGCATTCCTTCTATCTCCCTGAACAAATAGGCGGATTGCTGGTCTATTCTCCACGATTACATGGTACAAGTGCCAGGAATGTTAAGATGCTCCATGGGGCTGACCCCAAGGCCAGGCCCCACTGCCTGTGGGTTTGTCATGCTCCTTCTGTGTCTCCATGTCCCTTCCTGGAGGCGGAGGGGCTGGATGTGCAAACTCCCACAAGGACAGTGACTGTCTGTGAGGATTTTCCATGACAACTCCTTCCTGAGGCTGTCTAGTATAGGACCCTCCCTAGACTTTCTACTGTCCATAATGTGGAGAGCTCAATCCCCTGGCTTCCCCAGGCTCCTCCCACCACCTGCATCTGTGGGCACTTTCACCACTGACCCCACATTGTTCCTCCTGCTGCTTAAGGTCCCTCAATGCCTCTCTCATATTAAAGACCTCAGGTGGATAGGATGGGTGGGTGAATTGAGATGGAGAGTTTGCTTATGGTTGCGTCCAGCCCATGGCACAGATGGAGGCAAAAATTCCCTTATGGGTGTGGTGGAAGCAAAGCCTGGGACCAGCTGCAATGGGGCTTGCAGCTAGCATCACACTAAGGGCATAGTGAGCAGCAATGAGCAGTGTCTGTCTCTGCTATAGTGCCTGTTTCCTGCAGCTTCTTAAGGAAAAGCAGATTTTGGGTAATTCTGACCTGTAGAAGAGGCAGGAAAAGTGAGCTTTTCGCTGCCCACAAGCACCGCGACCCTGCTGCCACACCAGCCTATCCAGTGTGGAGCAGTGAGAAGCAGCCCTCTGTGCAAGTGCCTATTGCTTAAATCTCCCCTCCTGTTCCCTTCTCAGAGCAATGGCAAAGGCAAGGACTGTGTCTTCACGGAGATTGTCCTGGAGAACAACTACACGGCGCTGCAGAACGCCAAGTACGAGGGCTGGTACATGGCCTTCACCCGCAAGGGCCGCCCGCGCAAGGGCTCCAAGACCCGGCAGCACCAACGGGAGGTGCATTTCATGAAGAGGCTTCCCAAGGGCCACCAGACCACTGAGCCTCACAGACGCTTTGAGTTCCTCAACTACCCCTTCAACCGGAGAAGTAAAAGGACTAGAAACTCCAGCTCCAGGGCAGGCCCTTGATGTGCCTGCGCCTGCCCCTCTGCCTGCATCTCTCCTGGAGGATGCTCCTCTGAGCTCAGTGGACTATATGTAGAGACTTTTCCATATGGGTATTAAACAAAACAAACAAAAAAAGGGAGGGGGGAGGATAAGAAAATCACCTGCTCTAGTTGTTGGTACTTTGGGGGGGGGGGGTGGGGCTTTGGTTTTTACAAAAAAAAAAAAAGAGGAAAAAATGAAAGAGGCTCTATTTTTGTACTCCAGCTTTAAAAGTAATGAAACATTCAAAGACTGGTGAAGGGGGAAGAGCCCTTCACTTAGAAATGTTCTAGTCTGTTTGGGGTTGTGCTTTATTTTGTAATTTTTTTTGTAGCTCTAGGGGGAAAGGAGTGAAAACTCATGTTTAAAACAAACAAGTGAAAAACCATGGGAATCCAAATCTGGAAATGATGTGCTACTTAAATGAACTGAACTAATGCTTACTGGAGATGGAGAAGCTGGAAAAAAACTTAGGGGAGAGGTTTTATTTTGGAGGTGGTTGGAGGCCTCCTGGGTGTTTTTTGCAGCCTGGGTCATATGTGGGCACTGCCTGCAGAAGGGTGAAGACCACTGTATGCTTTCTTTCTTTGGATGTGCCTACTTCTCCAGCTGAGGAAGGAGTTGCTGAAAGCCACGTGCATTCTTCTGAGAATCCTGCTGGCTTGACAACTCCCAACTTTTTTTTCTCAGGAGGGGACAGGGGTCATGGATGCCCCAGAGAAAGTCCTGAACTAACTTGGTACCTCTTACCCATGGGAGCATCTTTGGCATTTGGTTTGTTTTAAAGTACTAAGGTATGGCTGCCATGGAGCAGGCTGGTAACTGGTACTTTTTTTTTCCCATGTGGAAAATGTGAACTTCTCACAAAAAATTGATATCTTTTTCTGTCTATATTTTTTTATCAGATGCAAGTTTTCATCCATAAAATTAAAAAAAAAAAGTTTACAGATTATTGTGGAGCCATTTCAGGCTGTTTAGTCATAATGTTGAGTATTTTGTCATAGCGGTTGGTGCTTCCATTGCCAACTGTCTCTTCCAGGTTTGCTCTTTGATAAGAAATGCTGACATTCTTGTCCCCCTAAGAAAGGACGGAGTTTCTTTCAAAATTTCTGTGTTGACAGAAGTCCAATTTTCTATTTAGGAAAAAAAAGAAAAAACAACCCCAAAGGAAATGTTAAATCCCTCGAGTGAACATCCCCAGCCAGCCCTGCTCTGCACATGGTGCCCTGGGACTGCGACTCTCTCCGAAGGGTTAAAGCAATTATTCTTGGGGAGGGAAAACAAAGACACTGGATAGGAGCCAGAACCAGGGGTGACTTTTCATCCAATCTTTTTTGATTGTTTGGGTTTTTTCTGTTTCCTTGAAGACTTTTTTTTGTTTCAGTTGTGTACAAATTGAATATGAAATGATTGAAATATTTATTTAATATGTGCATTAAAAGTTTGTATTAGTCTAACTGAGCCTGATGCTTTGCAGGGAGGGGTTGGGGATGGAGAGAAGCTGGAGAGAGGTGAGGGAATATGGCAGAAAGGTGTGGGATGGGGCTGAGGCTGCCAGTTGGCACAATTTCCTTCCAAAGGGAAGAACTGTGGGAAGTGGGAGAGTGCCCCAAGGTCTTGGATCCAGATGAGTCTTTTGGAAGTCATTGTTTTCCACGGAAAAGCTTTGTGCCTATGATAAACAGGCTCTGGGGTCCCCTCCAGTGAATACTTGACCCTACTGAGTCTT
Source organism: Serilophus lunatus (assembly GCA_013399895.1). Taxonomy (NCBI): domain Eukaryota; kingdom Metazoa; phylum Chordata; class Aves; order Passeriformes; family Eurylaimidae; genus Serilophus; species Serilophus lunatus. The sequence continues at coordinate 2,159,492 of VXBA01000586.1, forward strand.
GCTTACAGGAGCTGATCAGTGATTCAGATACAGTGGTCTCAGATATGGAAACATGTGAGAATAAAACTGTGAAATACGTTAAAATTGTATAATGAGCAGTCTTGCAAGGTGAACCTTGGCATTTCTGATGCCAGCCCTGGTGGTGCTGCCATTCTTATGGAATGCCTGTGACATTGCTTGTGCTCAGGCTGAGCCTTGTCTGTGGATGTGAGGATGGGCCTTCCCCTGGCTGACACAGTGGCCTGAGCTGAACTGGCAATATATATCAGTAATTTCAAGGAGAGAAGCCTAAGGGCGGGGTGCTTGGCCATGCTTTACACCTGAGCACCGCTGCTGCATCATGGACTTCATGGATGCTGTTTGGGCTTCAGGACAGCATGGATGGCATTTGTCTAAATGCCCCAGGATGGACTTAGAGGCTGCAGAAGCCTGAAGATGGCAGAGCTGGGGCAAGCCCGTGTTGTGGTTAACAGACTAAAGGAACTAAAAGTGGATGGCTTCCACCCTTTCCCCAGGCAGAGATGGTGTTTGTTAGTCCTTAATAGGTGCTTTTCTTTAATTAGTTTGTCTAATTGCTTTTCCTAATGGCTTTGTGAATGTGAGTGAATTGGTGCCAGGTGGCTGCCCCAGGTAAGGGTAACAGACAGGCAGGACTGGCTCCATGTCCCCTGCCTTGTTATCTGTCCCCCAGTGATGGCAGGAAAAGGCATGGCATAGGTGCTCAACCTCCAGTAAGGCTGTTTTCCCCCATCCCTGCCATCTTGGGATGCAGCCAGCACCCTGGGGTTTGTGCTGGTTATGGACACCCCTGTGTACCTGCACAACTCCGTACCACACACCATCCCCAGCTCCTGCCACAGTGAAAGGCACCCGGGCCTGGCTCCTGGGAAGGGACCCTGTGCTTTCCCAGTTCGCTTGCTCCGTGGTTAACTAGATACTTTTTATTAAAGGGCTTTTGAGCAGCCATGCTGCCTAGGAGCACTGCAACTTGGGACTTTGTTTATTGCTTGAATTTGTTTGGCTTCAGCATCCAGCCAGTGAAGGTTGTTTGATTATTGCTTGGAAGATTAAAGAGTCCACTACTAGTTAGTTAATGAGTAAGTGAATTAATTAATGGTTCCTCATACCTTGTCTCTGCACTGATACCACTTAGTCCCTGATATGGTTAGAGTAGCCCACACTCTTCCTGGAGACCTGGGCCCTGCAGCGTCCTGAGCATATGATCCCCAGGGATGGCAGCTCCAACTGCCTGTGCAGGATGCTGGGGACAGTCCTTGATGGTACCTGCTGTTTCTCCATGGTTGCAGAAGTCCTGTCTGCTGGTTGAATGCATAGGGTCAATCATCAGCCCAGGAATGTGAGACTTTTCCCTCTTCCATCATCAGCAGGTGTGTGGTCCAATCCTGGGAATCAGAATCATCCAAAGGCCCTGGAGATTGTGGGATGCTGAGACAGTGGTGGATGCAGGAGAGTGCTGGGAATGGAAGGCTTTGGAGTTGGGTGTTTGCTTCTCTTAACTCATGCTGTTAGTGTTCTGGGCAGAAACCTCTGCTCCAAGCGGGCAAAATCCTTGTGGTGGACATGTGCTGTTTCTAATGCCACTGCTCCCAGCGTCACCCTATAGTTTCCTCACTGCCACCTGGAGGGAAGTGGCAGATGAAACAAGAGAGGAGCCTTACTGCCTCGACTGTCAGAGAAAGGATGACTGCCCCATATCAAGCTGCAGGCAAAGGTGCATGCATGCTGCTGCCTGTACAGGGCTTCACCAGGAGATGCCATCTGGACACAGGGACAAGGCTGGAGCTGAGCAACATTTGGGAGTGTCTGCCTTGGGGGACCACCAGGAAGCCTGTCTGGTTCATCCAGCTAACACGGGGTAAGAAGTAAATGTGGGGTGAACACATGAGGACAATTCAGGCAGGATAAAGAACTATTTTCAGGTTAAGTGCTGTTTTGGTTGCCTCATCCCTGGAAGCATTCAAAGCCAGGTTGGATGGGGCTTTGAGCAACCTGATCTAGTGGAAGGTGTCTCTGCCCATGGCAGGGGTTGGAACTAGATGATCTTTAAAGTCTCTTCCACCTCAAACCTTTCTACGATTCTATGGCAGAGAAATAGTAGATGAGTAGGAAGAAATTGAAGTAGGCTTGATCCACCAGGCTCCAAACCTTTTGGGAACATTCTGTCTTGGTTTCCACCCCTTCTCTCCCTTTACAACTTTTCCACAAAGCCTGCTTGGGGATGCCCACTGAGGAGGGTGGGCTGTGAGACACTGCGGCAATACCAGTACTTGCCTAGGCTTCCTTGAGCTTGCTGTATCTTGGGAAGGACGATTGGGATGTTTGTTTATTGCATCAGGCTCAGTTTTCAAACATTTCCCTGCCATCCCCCTCCCCCTCCTTTAATTAATTCTGGGTAAGAAGTTCTGGCTTTATTGTGCCACCGAACTGAGGGCTCCCTGTGGGAAAAGTCACACCTTCTGAACAGCTTCTGATACCATGCAAATGAAGGACAAGTCCAGGAAACGCTTTCATCTCAGACCTGTCCAGCCCCCTGCCCATTAATTACACACATTTCATTTGTGTGAGAGCAATTCTTCTTGGGGAGGGGGCGGGGGACGGCTGCGGCTTTTGGATCACCTCAGCCCCACTCTCTAAAGACTCCTCTTTGGAATGGGGTTTATAGCCAGAAACAGCGATGCTCAGGGACTCAGTAGGGGATCTCATATTTCTGCTCTCACATGGCCACTCCAAATCAAATTGGCTTGCTGGTGGGCTGCGTCCTGTCAGTGGGGAGGGCTCAGCAATGCCCTATGCCCTGCTCAGTATCAGCAAGCCCTAGCAGTGGACCTGAGTGCCACAGGGGCATCCAAGACAGAGAGACAAGGTGGGGCAGAAATGAGCAGTGCTGTCCCAAGCGAATAAGCCTCCAGGGACAGTAGCTCATGAGAAGCATTGTTTTGGGTAGGCTAGCCACAAAATGAGTCTCACATAAGGAAAAATCCTTTGCCATTGCAACGGAATTGCTTGTTTTTGGGGGACAGAATTGCACTGTTACATGGCACAAAATCTTCTTGGCCACAGGTGGACCAGACCCAATTCTCCTGCTGAGCCCTGGTCTTGCTCTGCTCCTCTCCTTTCCTGAACACAGTGTCCCCAGTATGGCTGCAGCTAAAGGCACTTCCTGGCTGGTTCCTATTTTCCTGAGTCTGATGAGGAGTGTCAGGTCTAGATCCTGGAGAAGACACAGAGCAAGGGGATGTGGAGTACAGTGGGTTTTCACAGCCAATTTCCTGGCCGTGATAATAACACTTAACACTTCTGTAGCACCTGGGATGCTCCAAGCACCTACACATATGCTCCTCATTACCACTCTTGCTTCCCATTTGCAGTGCTTCTGTTCCTTCCCCACACATGCCTACTGAAGAATCAGTTCTCCCCTAGAAATGGGACCACCCCCAACTGCTGTGGCTTTGCTGCAGAAGACCTTTGATGGCTAAGTTTGCTGTTTGCCTTACTCTTGGGCAAGGATGTGCTGTGTGTGACCTCCGGTGTTGATAAGCCAGGGGCCTGATGGTAGCTGTGGCTTGGTGCACCGGAGGAACTCCTTGGGGATGTTGGAGGGATATTTGGAACTCGATATTTGGAACCTGCAAATAAAAACCTTTCTGAGTCAAAGTTAGCATGAAGTTGGTGCCAGGCTCCAGCAAAGCTGCTTGTCCACCGGCTCACCCTGTGCCACATCAGCTGGTGGATGGGAGAGGGTTTGTGTCATGTAACAGCTGTTACTCCAGACTGCTTAACTAATGGCCCAGGCTACTCTGCAATGAAATGCACTTCAGATATGCTACACTGGGAGCAAAGTGGATGTTCTTGGGCTTCATATGACTTACAGCATCTCTTCTATGTTCACAGTAGCTGTAGCACCAGAATGTCCTTCCAAGCTGTGTGGTGTCCAGGGCATTATCTGTAACTACAAAGTCCTAGATCAAAGGCTGGGATAAACTTGGCTGTGTTGGGAAGAACCACTCCAGTCATGCCCAGGTATTAACATTTTGTTAAGTTTGTGCTGTTAACCATTGCGGACCATGATGAGGGCTGCCAGAGCCTCCCTGGTTTAGTGAGTATCTGATTTGTGCCCCTGCTCAGATTCAACCCCTCTATTCAGCCATGGACAGCCCCTTTTGACCATGATCATGGCACTGTGAAGGGTCTTTGCTTCCTGGGCTGGCCTCTCCTACCAGTATGGTCAATGGAGTTTTCTATTTTTTTCTCTCTCAAAGATTTACAGCAGGAAGTGAAGGAAAAACTCAGCCTCGCTCTTTCTGCTATTATTCTGCCAACTTTTTTTGCTGTAGTAGCACATCTTGATGGCTTGAGTCTCCTCTTTTATGAGATGCTCACAGAGTAAGCAGCAGCCCTTGTTGCAAAGTCACGATGTTTCGTACAGTTGGGTGTAGCAGGTGCCATAAGCTGGCAAGCCAGACATAACCACAGGTCTAGTTGCTACTCTATCAAAACAGAGTCCTGGAAAGGGATTTGACAGAGGGCTAGAAGGTGTCCCTGTGGAAATTCATAGCAAACATTAGAAAATCTACCAACACAACATTCAAAAAGAAACCCCAAAGAGGCTGCTGAAGCAGTTGAAGTGCAGGAAGATGAGACCCAGGCTGTACATTGATAGAATTTTGACTGTTGAGATGTGAAACGGGACCTTAGGTGCTAGTTGTGTCTGCTCAGGCCCTGGGATGTGACTGTGCTCCCCATGCCCCGTGAAAAGCAGATGCACAGCTGGGAGCCAGCCCTTTGGTAATGGCCTGCGAATTTCCCTCAGCTCTGTTAATTGCCGCCTGGCTGCTAGTTACAACTCCAAGTCAATTGCTGGGAGTGTTGGGCCCTGCAAAACAACCCCTTGAAATCAGTTGTTAGTCCAATTAACAACCAGTTTGGCTTCGGTTCAGGCTGTTAACCATCAAACAGCTAACTGCTGGTAATGATTGATTTCTTAGCAGTTGGAGCTGCAATGGAGGAGCCAACCTGTGTCACAAAACGCCATTAAAGCCAAGACTTTCTGAACACATCTGGCTCAGATAAACATTTGAGTTGTCTCACACCAGTAGCACAAGCAAGGGGATGACCAGGGTTTCTATCCATTTTGATTAAAGTAAGGATCATTGGGGTGCTTCAAAATGAACTGGTAGCCTGCAGGACAGTGCTGCCACTGCACTGTGCTCCAGGGCTGCAGTCACCACTGTTTGTAGGGCCACCACTGATACTCATGGGTCATTGTGGCACTCAAAGCGTGCATGGATGGGAACTGCCAATTGTCCAGCTCTCTTCCATAGCTACTATTCCAGCCAGAAAACCTGCACAGATTGATTTACCTATTTTGGGTGTTCAGGTGTTTCCACAAATCACATGGACCATGCCCATCTGCACAACCAGCCAGGAGCTTGTACAGGAACAGCAGTTCCTATCAGCATATGCAAGGCCTAGGATATGTCCATAGCAGCCTCGGATAGTGTGCTTGCTAGAAGGCAAAGTAGACTCCTTTGCAGGTGTGAGTCTCTATGAAACCTATAAAATATTGAGTCCCATGGTTCAGGCAAGGTGTTTTCCTCTCCTGTTTCAGGCCCTGGTTCTCCACTGTGCACTGGCAGGTTGGTTCAAACACTTTGCTGCTGCTACATCAGGAGCTTTTCCCCCCGGGATATTTTCCCCCTGATCAAAGTGTCTGATTCAAGCTGTAGCATGTAAGGGGAGGAGGGAGACAGCCACCTGTTAGGGAAAGACTTTGAAAACGCAGAGGATGAGCTGCAGAGGTTGACCTTGTGAAACGTAAACTCTAACAGTGCTGAGTAGCAGAGTGGTGCAGGGTGAGGAGTGAGCACCTTGATGAACAACACTGTTTGGCTCGTGCTTTTGAAGGTGCTCAGGGACCTATGGTCCTTCCAGGGCCTCTGCATTGAAGCCTGATCTCTGTTTCTGAAGCTGGGTCCCGGTACCTTTCAGCAGAACGTGTGCTCCCGAAACCCACGTAGATATTTCAAAGAACTTCCTTGGGGTTCCTCTAAGTGCAGGTCGGGTTCTCCTCAGTACCATGCTTTTGCTGCCCTTTCATGGCAATTATAGCCATCCCAGATCCCCACTAGTATGGTGCATGTTTTCTGTAATCAGCTGTATTAAACATTCCTTGTGCGAACAGGACAAATTTGCTTATTTCATCAAATACCTACTAAAAGAAGCTCTCTCTCTCTCCCACATTGTGATTACCTTGCCATCCATAATGGGGAGGCTGGGTTGCAGATGGGACTCCCCCCACGTTAGGCAATGCATGTGCAGTGAGCTTTGCACCTCAGGGTTCAGTCAGGATTTCTCCCTCCAGTCTGTACAAGGAGAAACCGGTTCTCACAAAAGGAAAAATGAAGAGTTTGAGGTAAGCACATTACCCAGTTTTCTTACTCATTGGGGCTGTAAGCAAATGTTTTATTTGCAGCTTCCGTATATAACCGGGCTGAGTACAGCACTCCTTGTCTGTGCATCTTCTAGGTGTCCACTTTGTCTGCTCAGACTTTTTGTATAACAGAGAAGGTCAGTCAGAAATGATTGGTTTTGTTGGGGGCTCTTTTTAGACTTCAAAAGTGCTCCATCATCACCAGGCTGGCTTAGCTTTCAGCAGCCAACAAAAACAGAGCCAAACCCTCAGCAAAGAATTCAGCAAAAGAGGTGGCATAGACTTCCCAAAGCTCTTTGGCCAAAGTATTGCAAACTCATTCCTCCTTATATTTTGTGCCACAGCAGTTGGATCTGTTCTGGGCTCTGCACTGATACAAGGTGAGCCCAGAGGAGCTCCTAGCTGGACCTGAAAACAAGTGGCATAGCCTCACTACATAGAAGGTGTGGGGGAAGTCAGTGCATAGAAACATTAAGATCTGAAAGAAATTCTGTCAGAGTCACAAATCAGCTGAATCAACCTGTAAGAGGCCAAGAAAAGGCATGGCAGTTTTCCAATGGGAGAAGCAATGCATATATGCAACAATCTGAGCTATAAATGAGGAACAAAACCACAAAACTGATTTTTTTCTAAACCTCGTGTCCAATTCCCCAACTTTGACTGAAGGTTGGACTGTATCCCGTATGCTGACTGGAAGGAGCCTGCATTTGTATGTCAGCAGACTTCAAGGTCATGGAGATTACTCACAATGTCTGTCCCATTTTTCTGCCAGACTTGGATGAGAAGATCCTGCTCAATGCCTTCTGAGTGAAAGTCATAGTCCTTGTTTAAGGAAAAGGAAGAAAGGATATCCTGCAGGGACTCTATATTTCAATATTCTTTGGTACTTTTGGCTTAAAATTTCTAAGCTTCAACTCATAGCACTTGATCTTGCACTCTTCCAGCTTATAGTGTCATCCTGCCTGACCAAACTTCTGCAGGCACAGCAAGTGGGTTTTCCAGGTCTCTTCAAGCCCTTGTAGAGATTTTTTAAGCTGATTCCCATCTGTCAACGTCTCTTGTGAAGTGCAGCCAAGTATTTTGGCAATGCAGTCTCATGTTGGTTTGCTTGTGTCCAGGACCTTGGGAGGAGAAATGATGTGACCACCCACTGAGGTGATGTCTCTCTGGTTGGGGCTGGTATTTTCCAAGAAGTTCTTGCAGGGACTTACAGAGCAATTGTAACCAACCACGGAGCTGTAACTCTCATTCGGTTGGGACCATTATAACTGCAGTTTGTTTTGAAGAAGAGACATGGATGGTCCTCACAAAAAGTGCACCTAAGGCAGCTACAATCTCCTGTCACTTATTTCCAATTGTAGTGGTCACAGCACATCTCTAAGGCAAAGGTAGCCTTTATTTTATAATGAAACCTGAAATGTCAGATCCTATGCTTCCCCAGGAGGACTCCATCTTTTGTCATTTAAACACTGAAGTCTGGGCTATTTTTGTTCTCACTTGTGATGGATAAAGCCACAGTTGTTCCTCTGACTTCACTTGAATCACCCTGGATAAGTTCAGATGCGAGAAGAAGGTGATTTGACCTAATTATCTTCCATGCCCATATCTGCAATTCTCTTACAGTAAGCCAGCACAGCAACAGCAGTGAGCATGGAAGTTTTCATGTACCCAAAGGTTTTCACAGAATCTGTGTTTTGGGAGCTGGTTGCTGAATCCAGATGCTGTCTCACAGCACTTGTCCAGGAATGACTGAGATGGAAGGGAGCACAATAGGGCAGGGAGAGGAAGTGTTGTGGAAACTGCAAATTCCCAAGGCTGTGGCTGTGGCTTGTAGCAGTGTGTGTAGCACCTGCTGCACTGACCCAAATCCCACTACTGTCATAAGCTAGATAATTATAAGAAAGTCTCTTTCTTACTAATTGCTGCCGGCTGGTAAAGGGGCATCCCTAGCCCCTAAAGGACTGATGGGATCGAAAGGGGAGAGCAGTGGTTGCTGACACGTGATGAGCCCTTGCAGCCTCCATTGCGGAGCCTGGAAAAGTGTCTGCACTTCACTCCCTCTCAGAGCGATCACTGCGAGGAGCCGAGAGTTTCACCACCTCCCCCTGCAGAGCTCTGGGTTCGCTGTGCACTTGACACCAGTGCAGGGGGATGACTTGCACTTGACGACTGTCCCCACCACAGCAGCCGCCTGTTCTCCACTAGCGCTCCCCTCCACCTGCCTTGCAAGAAGGAGTTTTACTATTCCCAGCATGAGGCCGGGCTCCAGGGTGGTGTGGTGTGACGTGGAAGGTCATGTCCCCAGGGGCCATGCTGCCAGCTGGTGCAGTGGGATGTGACAGCCCGCAGGCCACTATGGCTCCAGACACTCCATTCACCAGTCAGGTCTTCCCGAATCAAGTCTATGGCTCCCTGGGGTAGCCAGTTTGCCTTCAGCATCAGTAACTTTTCTGCAGGGAAGAGAGAATCACAGCTGAGATTTTTCTCCTGATGGCAACGCTCTGTGAGCTGGGATTTCAGACAAATCCTCAGCACTGCAATGTGGGATCATGTTATGTGTGGAGAGGATGGAGCATTTCTTTTGTGTATTCCCTAGCTATGGTGTGGAAGGCTCTCCTGGTGATGTGAGCAAAGGGATGAACAGCAAAGGGGACAAAACAAGTAGGAGCCTGGATAAGTCTCACCTGGAAAGGGAGAAGAAGGTGGAGGAACCCTCCTTGCCTGCTGGGCAGCCAAGCTGGCCAGGAGGTCCTGTGGGTCCCATCCCATGCTCCCTAAGGTATATTTTCTGGGAATTAGTATCTGTGGGAAGGAAAGAGAAGCTGAAAACAGTCACTGAAGCTTTTATGGGCTTTTAGTCCTTCTGTCATCCTGAGGACACATAGAGGTGACAAATGTGCACCCTCTGCTATTGAGACCAAGTGAGCCCCTAACAGGCTGCTTCAGGGGACCCTCATTTAGAGAAATGCCAGTGAGGCAAAACCTCAGTGACATGGGCAGCTATTTCATGACTAGTTTGCTGGGCAGCACCCACTGCTTGCTACTCCACCCCAGAGCTGGATGCATCCTGTGGCACAGCAAGGGCTGACGTGGCCGTACCCTGTCCTGATGGAATAGTCCAGAGGAGTTCCACTGACTTCTCAGAGGAAATATTGGACACCGAGATCAGACTCTGCTCCACTGTCTGGGCAGCATCAGAGGTAATGTACACTGAAAGGACTGTTACTTATGGGTCTGGCCTTCCCTGTTGCTGTCTGTGCAGGAAAACTTTGAGTGTGCCAGCTTGCTGGGTTTATGCATGAGTTGGGTATATACTGCCATTGTCGTTTGCATCTGTTATTTGAAGCTGGCTGTGTGGTAAGTGGCCACAGTACAAAACGTCATAAACAGCACAAAGAGCAGTCAGCCAGGCAAAAGGTAGATTGGATGCTAGTGGGACATGAAGAGCTTGGGATGGGGAAGAGGAGAGTTGTCAACACAGTACAGAGCCCTCATCTGCAGAAACCCTCCTGTGTTGCTGCTTGCTCTGATTTAAACATATAGCTGGTCCCTGTGGAGGTAGGGACTGAAGTTGTCTGCTTTTGTCTAGTTTCAGGGGCATACATCGTAGGGAAGCAAATCTTTCCCCACCAGAGCAGTGAATCCATAGCTCTGCCAACAGCCTACACAGAGAAGGCTTAGCCCTAGACAAGACCCAAGGCAGCAGATGAACGTCAGGATGCTGCAGGACCGTAATGTGGACTTAGCTGCAGTCACTGGCAAGAGCTGTCTTGAAAGGCAACAAGTCTCTGGAGTTATTGGCCTGTATTGAGCTGCTAGGAAATGTCTGACCTTCCTTGAAACTAGAGCATGCAGAGCAGCCTGCTTACCCTCAGCAGTGATCTCTGGGCAGGAAGCACAGATGTGAGTGATGAAGGCAGCAGCTTTGCTGAGGAAATGCATTTAATTCGATCTACGCTGCAGTTCTTGTTGGAAAAAACGTTGATGCAGTAACATTCTGCACAGTAACCAAAGGTGGATTAAAGGTCATAGAGATAATGTAGTGTGCTGAATTCACAGGCAGCAGATGGGAAGAGTCCTAGACCCACTGAGAAAGTCTCCCTGAAGTGTCTTCCCTGCAGCTTTGTCGGCTCTACTCAAAAGCTGTGTTTTTTTCTCTCTCCTAGCAGGTTTCACGCTTGCCTGGACCTTTTCCCTGAAATCTAACCCACATTCTCCCTTTTTTTGATTTATTCTATCAGTCCCAGTTCATGCAGTTCTTTGCCATGCTAACTGTTTTTGGTGGGGGATGTTCCACTTCTGCACACTGGGAATAGCTTGTCCAGCAAGGCTGCACCTACATATTTCCCCCATGCTTTAAATCATGGTGACCACTTAGCATGGTGCAGGTGGAGCAGGGAAATGCCTTCTGCTTGGGTTGCAGAGGTGGCTGTGCTGACACAGTTCCCCAAGAAGAAGCTTTCTGTGCACCCAGCTGAGGCTGGCAGCAGAGCATACTCCTGGGAGAGAGAGGGCAGGAGCGAGTTTCTACAACTGTTGCGGTCATACGAGGTGGATGCAAAGTCTCCTGTGGCAGACAGCAGGTCTGTGACAGAAATGTTTTAAAAGACTGTTCTCAGAAATGTAAAATTCAGTATTATGCTGTGGGAACACTTGTGTCTCACTGGACAGTTGAGAGAGCCATACGTTTCAGTTCATGACATGGAACAACTGGCCAAACTCCTGAGCTCTTCCTGCTCCCTGTGTAAAACAGAGCTGGTGCAAAATCACTCCACAGGTCACTGGAAGTTTTAATGTAAATTTCCGAGAAGTTTTGGAGCATGCACTGAAGGATGTTGCAGTGCAAAACATTGCTGTTTATTCCACCACTACCACGCAGTGAAGAGAAACGCAGGGCTCACCGCGACATTTACTGAAATGTCCTGGGGAAAAAAGCCAACAGCCCAGCAGTGGAGTCACCCTGTCCTGCAAGACAGACAGACAGACAGACAGACACCATCCCCACCCCCTCGCCCCCCTCGTATTTTGTGCTCCGTCCCAGCAGAGGGAGCCCGAGTTTATTAACAAATCCCGATCCCGGAGATAGCCGCTATCAAGGTGATACCAAAGCTGGGCAGGATGCTGGCCGCTGGAGGAAGGCAGGAGGAGGGCGTCTAGCGGTGATGTTGAAAGCACGGCTGTGTTTCCAACCAGGGAAGCAAGTGAATGGTTAGCCAGGAAGACCTGCATGGAGCTCTGCTCCTGGGACACTGCAACCATGTCAAGAGACGGACGGCCTGTAATGGCCAGCAGACACGTTCATTGCATTGTGAAAATATTTTGCACCAAGAGATGCAGCAGATCCATGCTGCCAAGATGGATGAACTGAGTTTAATTTGCTTCAGAGACTTCTCCAAGGCAGTCAGTGATATGTGTACTTGGACTTGTACTGGGCACCTTGTGCCTGAGTCTGATCCCATTCTGGATGCATGCTCTGTAACCACTGCAAGCACAGGGCAGTGACCCTAAGCCACCTAACACAAGCTTTTGCACTGGTTTTCCTTGGTTTTGGAGACTCTGTATTAGGGCACAGAGGGCTCAGTTGAAGGAAGTAAGAACAATTTTAGTGAAGTGCCTTCTTGGCACTTGTGGGAATGCCCTAAGTTTTCTCTGCTGACAATGTAAGATGAAATGTCTCCAAAGGAGACAAATGATTCCTGGCTGTGCATTCTTTTTTGTAGCCAGCATTTGCACTGATGCCATGGATACACATGTGGGTGCAAGATTATCTGGGAAGGTTTTGCTATTGGGGTGTCACAGATAATTTTAGGCAAATCCAAAACCCATTAACATCAATGCAAAGCTTCTCGTTAGCCTCAGCGAGCACAGAGATGCTTGTTTTAGAACCCGAGTAACAAACTAGGATATTTTAGGATGCAGGGTTGGGAAGGCAAATGACTTAGGCTGCACTTTGCAGAAAGCAGCAGATATTTTCTGAGGCAACTTTTGAAAGGAAGGTTAAATTTCTCCAAGATAATGAGTGCTCCAGCTCTCTGGAATGCATCGCAACACCCCCTCCCCAGCTCATCCTATGATAACAGCTGTTGAGTTGGAAACCTAATGCTGATGAAAGAATTAAAGGCTGGTTGATGGGCAATATCGGTGACACACCTCTGAATTGAGCATACTCCTGGAGTGAGACTGCGGACTGGTGTTACTCAATGAATAGAGGCCACTCCAAGGGAGTTTTTCCTTGAATAGAATGGGGTCAGGGAGCCGCTTTGGGGAACAATGGTTGCCACCGGCTAGCTGAATTTCTTACAATCACACACCATACCCCCTGATCAAATAGCTCCTTTGTCAGTCTGATATAAAAACATGTCATACAATGATGATCTGGAAGAATGACAAGAGCTGGCCTTTCAAAGAGATCAGAAGGGCTTGTTTTGCACAAAAAGAGCCCCCATCAGAGTCAAGACAGAAAAAAATGGAGAATAAAAGGGGGTGAATGGAAACAAACAGCAATAACAACAACAACAGAAAAGAGGGCAAGTTGGAAACTTAGGTCTGGCTTGTTTCACAGCATCCCATGGCTGCAGCAGTGTAGCACGGTCGAGTTGAGTCTCTTTCAGTATGGACGTGGATGTCAGATTGCACTGCCATTGGGTTCCCATTGTCATTCTGCACTGGGACAGAAGAAATTGCTGGATGGGAAAAGGTCACTTGGCCCAACGAACCATCTCCCACCCCCCCCCCCCCCCCCCCCCCCCCCCCCCCCCCCCGCCCCGAAAATGTCTCAACACCATCTCTCTCCTTTCTCACTGTAGTTCACTCCTCTGCCTTTCTAATACAATGTTCATCTGCTGTCTTTATGCTCCTGCACAAAGTTCAGATTGCTCAGAAGGCTATTCTTGTTCATCTGTTCATGTGAGTGGGAAAATGTCTTTATTCTCCCCTACTGCCTTGTTAACTTTAGTATTTTTTGTTTCTCGAAGCGTGTACCCTGTTTTCAACCCTCTTTCCAGGAGTTTCAGGGACATAATTGAGATTCTAGATGGAGAGAAACAGTTTTCCCCCAAAGAATGTTTTAAGATGTGCAGAGAAGTGGATCCCTCTTGGCTACTTCCAAGGGAGCTGCATTCCAACAGTATCTATTGCAGGAGTCCCAAGAGATGGGATTTACACACAATCATTACAATTATTCGCAAGCCAGAAAAGTTCAGCAGTCCTGGAAGTGGCAACTAGAGCTGCCAGGCAGTTTCAGCACCTACAAGTGTTTGGAAAACTTATGTTCAGATTTTAATCTTGTATTATATGAAATAAGAAGTCAGAACAGTCAGAAGAAATCATAGCATGTAAAAGACTGAGCTCTTGGGAAACTGCTCCTGAAAATACACCCACTACAATAACACACCTAGGCTTTGCCCTGGGTTCAAGTGTTTTGTTTTTTTATGTTTCCCACACACACACACACTTTTTTATCACATCATTTTCTCTAAGGAAAAAGGAGAACAAAACCCAAAAAACATTGATAAAGCTTCCAGGAGACCATTATGTTTGTATAATTAAACACACTAATCAGGAGGTACCTTGCAGTAAAAATAACTCTTTGCACTCTTTTTTTTTTTGTGCTCCAAGACAAACACCTGTTATCATCTAGGATTTCCTCATTGTACAATAAGTTACTCACCCCTTTCTGCAATTTTGTATAGAATGTTATACTGCATGTGTTAATTTTTAAGAAAAATACTAAGTAATCTGTATTTAAACAATATAGTTTATTAAACACAGAGAATATTTATAAATAGACAGACAACACTGACATGTGTACACCAAGTGAAAATCCATACTCGACTGAAAGGCTGAAAGGCTGAGCTCTTCAAGTCTTTTACCTAAAAGTCTGTATTGCACAAAATTTGGGTAATAATTAATCACCTCTCCTCCTGAAATATAGGTCTGAAAAGTTGTGCAGCTGACCGAAAATGATTAGGCCGCATTCTGGGTTCTGGCAAAATTAGGATACTTAGGAGATACTGGTTACAAATCTTGGGTAGATTAACTTGCAAGGCTGATCCCACCAGCGTATTGGAGATTGTAGAGGAAATGTAGTCCACACTGTGTTGTGCCATTTGGAAAGTCACTTGGAATTGTAGTATTAAAGCTTGTACCACAGCAAAGCAGTGCAAAAAGTAGGTGAGTCACAGCATGCATAGTATTGAGTCAGAATTTAGACACTGAAAAAGTTATTTAGGCACCTAAATAAAATGTTTTCAGCAGTGTTGAGGACTCAGCAATTCTGCTTGATGTTCAGCGATACTCAGCAGGCAGCGACATACAGACAAATGACTTTGAGTTTGTCAATCTGGGTGGCAGGTTTTAGTGCAATGGCTTGTATTTACGGTTGCTCCAGCCTCCAGCTGGAAACTACAGGGAGCACAGGTGAAAATCCAGTTCTCAAGAGCGATGTACCCACCCTGGGAACAGCTGATCAGCTGAACTGGACTGAAAGCCTGGTAAGTGGTGAGCAGATTTCTCCAGTGCTGATTTTGCTCCAGTTCTTGTTAAAGTGTATCAAGACCTCATAATTTAGTGGTCAGCTGGGGCTACATGAGAAGCTCTTGGCATGCCTGCTGGCTGCACCTTGCAAGTCCAATTTGACTGGGACAGTGTTATGCTTATCCTAAAGGACTGAGGCTCAAGTCCGCTGGGTGTTGGTGATAACCTGTGACTTCACACCATCTTTATTCCTCTTACTTAAACTGTTTTAAAATGTTGTTCAGCTTTCATGGGACATTTCTGTTTTGTGGTTAGTCTTGGTTGCTTGGTTTTACTATGGAAGTTCTGGATAGGTGGAAAATTTTTGCGTTGTCTTTTGGTGATACCCTCTTTCTATGTAAAGCAGCATCATTCTGTTAAACACAGTAAAGTTCTTGTTTACAGCAGCCTCACATCTGGCCCTGAGACCCTGGACAATACAGGGAAAGAAAAAATTATGTAAAGGGAACACTAAGCGTGGAATTAACTCTTCCAAAGATTGGGAGGCAAAAGAGCCAGCTTGCACACACATCTTAATTCTGTCCCTTTGTCAACAGGTTGTACAATCAAAATTTAAGTGACACTTCTGCCTTCTTTGGGCTGCTGGCTCTGCTGTGCTGAATCTCACCTGTTCAAGTTTCCAGCGAACCTTCTTGCATTCTCCTCTAGTTCTTGCCCTGCAGTTATAACCTCAGTATTGGGAGCAAGCCTGGAAAATTTCAGAATGAAAACTGAAACCTTCCAAAAGGTAGGAGCAAATAAAAAACAGAGGATATTAATATAGCAACAGCTGGACTTCAGCTTTAATAATGTATATTTTTTTAGAGCATGTAGCAATTCAGATCACACAGAGGCATTTCTGTGTGCCTGTTAAATCAGACCTCTTGCCAGTAACACAATGAGAGGCTGGTACACTCTATTAAATATTAATTACCAAGTCCCTTTCTTTTGATGGGTCTACTAAAGATACTTCAAATGGATATGTGAGAATTGATCAAAGATTCTGCAGGTTGTTGCCACTGCTCACTGGGCATTTCAAACCAAAGGAGAACCTGACTCCCATGAAAAAGATACTGTGTTTTTACAAGCAATAAAAAAACCACTGGCCACTTGATTGCTATGGGGATGGATATAACTAAACCGGGCTTTCTTAAGGCAGAGAGCACGATCTAAGAGAAACAAAAAAAGACATGGGAGAGGGAGGGAAAGAGCGAGTGAGAGAGAGCTGAATTGATTTCAGTCTGTTCAGGTCTAGCTGGAAAACACAATGCAGCGAAACGGTCCCTTAGTCGGCAAGCTTCTTTTCCTAGGTTTTTCCCATGGTTTGAAGTGGAGAGGGAGGGATGGTATTAGAAAAAGTGTGTGTGTGTGAGAGAGAGAATGCTGTAGGAAAGGCAGAGAGATGAGAGACATCATTTGGAAGGGTGTAAAATAGTCCATTCCTTCTGGGGAATGGAAAACTTTGATGTCCACATCTCTGGTTTTAAAGTGGCAGTGTCAGGTTCAGGCTGAAAGGCCCTGGTATTCGAATCTTTGTTTGTGCTTGTGGTTGGGACTTTGCCTGTGCACACACCTGGACATCCAAACACCTGTCAGGGCATCCACACAGCACACGCGTCCCGCATTTCAGGGCAGCAACAGAAAATAAACAAGGAGATGGCTTCACTGGTTCTTTGTGCAGAGGTTCATGCTGGGAAAAGCTCACATTTGTGTGTGTGCATGGAAAGAGACATAAGCGAAGGGGATAAAGTGCTGCGGGCTCTACCTGCTCTAAAAAACTCTCTTTTTCCTGGCATTGTAATGGAGTTATTAGGCTCAAGACTCACAACACCTAAGCAGACAAAGATACAGAGTTACAAGTGAGGAGAATAATCAATGAGAAGCATTGTGATTTGTCAGTCATCAGACACTAGTAAATACAGTTTCAAGAGTCACGACTGATGTCAGAAAAGTTTTATTGTTGCAGGACCACGGGGCTCTTGCCTAGCCCAGCTGTTTTGTCCTTGAGATGTATTTCTATATAATGCCACTAATAATTCAGACATACTTACAAGGATAAGTCTACTGCAAGCTGGAGGAAAAGAGAAAGGATAGGGCAAAATTTAGCACTTATGGCATTAAAGTCAATTCTGGTAAGAGTTGATTCAGTGTGCCAGTGCCTCTTTCTCCTCTCCTCCCTTCCAAAAGCAGGAAGCTTTGTGCTCATGGTGGAGCTGAGAGGGCTTGTGTTCTGCTGGGTAGCACGCTACTCTCACTGGAAGCTGCACCAAAAATTGAACCAGGCACTAAAAGGCTGCAAAAGCAGAAAAGGTATTTGAGAATTCTGCAGTTTCAGATCAAGCCAATGACAGATGTAAATGTTACTGTGATGGCCTGAGACTGTGAGGTCTCAGAATAGAAGCACATGTGCACGGGGTGGCTTGTGGGTCCTGATGGGAGACACACAATGGATCAATCTATGTTCCGCTGACAGACCCCCTTTACTGGAGGGGAGATTTTGACTTGAATCCCTGGAATGTCGGCATTTTTCTTCCCAAGACTCATTTTCAGTTTAAATAGATAGAGTGAAAGGCCTATTTTCATGGCAGGTGGGCTAGAGAAGGGAGGTTTTAATGACTCTTTATTCTTGGATTTATAATCTGACACGCTGTACGCACATGTGTTTGTCACAAAACTGTGTGAGGTGCCCACCACCCATCCATGCATTGTCCAGCAGATGTTAAAGCCATCAAGTGTGTTTGCTTCCAGTTCCAAAGGAAAACATTCTCTATTTTGGGACCTGGGATTTCTTTTTTTATCTGATCTAAACAAACAAATAAAAATAGTCTTGGAGAGGGAGGGCTTACATGATTATAAGAAACTGTGTAAATGAGGATCTAAGGCATGTTCCTTGACCCATAAACCAGGTTAGTAATCAGTTGTCCCTGCAGTTTGTTATTGTCGTAACAAAACCTGAGGTTAGGCTGAAGACTATTTAAAAACCACGTCCATTAGCAATCCGGGATATCTAAACATGCACTTACTGCAGTGACAAAGCATTAACAGCTCCTTATAATATAATACCTGAGAGGCTCAGTCACAGCAGAGCTCATGTCATGTGAGGTACTGAAACAGCGTAGGAAGGACAGTGCTTGCCCCAAGGGGGTTACAAAGGCCCCAAACCTGTGATGAATCTGCTGCGTGGGACCTTGCACTTCACTTATAAGAGGACTGAGGGTAAAACTTGCCTTATGGGCTGGCATAAGCTGAACTGAATAGAAATAAAGGCTATTTCTAGCACAAGCCAGATTCCTGTTGCAGCATTATAAATCTCTTAACTTTAAATTGATGAATTCTGTGTTTCAGTGATGAGAAATGGAATTAATCAGCAAGAACTAAAAAAAAAGTCAGCTTCCTGACTGAGAAGTCCTACTGTGCAGGAAAGGATTAATAGTGAAATGTTTCCTCTGACTACAGAGAAAGAAGGAAGCCTAGGACTCTAATAATTCCACACATTTGTAGTTGTTGCAGGTAATTAGGCTCTGTCTTGGTTGCCTGGTCAAGGCAGACCCAAAACTGCTTGTAGGATTAGGTTTGCTCACTTTCCTTGAACAAATTATTACGTTGTAAGCGATATGACAGTGGAGAATCCCCTAAGAACAAAGGAATCCTCTGTACCCACGGGCACAGGAGGAGTCAGACACTGTCAGGGCACTCTCAGACTCGCTCACAGATGGTGAGGAACTGCACGAAGTAGGCACGAAGGTGTAAGGAGGACGCAGGATAAAACAGTATACTAGTCACTGATTCACCAAAGACACTTACATTGCTTTATAAACACTCCACAGAATTTTGGAACTACCTGTGGAATTACTGAAAAATGAGCTGAGAATCTATAGAAACAACTTTGTAAGTCTTGATCTTACTCCCAAAGACTGGGTATTTGAATGATTAGTTCTTCAGGCTCTAAGTACGAAAGGAAAAAGCCCCTAAAATATCTTCATAGGTAGCCCCTATAAAAGAACAAGATTCAAAAGCATTCTTTCAGGAGATCAAGGACGGTCCAGCCTTTGAAGCCTAGAGGATTGGGAAATTTAAAGATCTTTGTGGCAATCATATTGTGCCATTAGAAATCTACCATTTGGAATTGTAAAGCGTTTAAAAGGAATGATTCCAAATTCCACAGCTGTCTAGTGAGTGACAACTTGATGTGGCCTGGGGGGGAGGAAGAAGGTCATTGTTGGGAAAACAGTTAAAATGAACATTTTCTGAACAGATGCTTTAGATAATACTTTGATAAATGAGGTTTAAAACAAATACAATATTCTAGGTGACTTCCAGGGAAGAATAGATTAGTAAAACAAACAAACAAACCCCAAACTGCAAGGACAAGAAACGGGGACACAGCCTGTACTTAGCAAATAATACAGGATTGTTCAAAATAACATGCACAATAAATAGAGTCTGAAACCAGCAAGATGAGACAATTCTGCTGGCTATGGGAGGTGATACTTTTTTTATTGCACTGCAGTTTTGCCAAGGAAGAAAACTTCTGGAAGGTTCAGCCATTCATTTTGATACACTAAAATATTTGAGAATCCCTTTTTATTGCCTTCTTTTCCAAACCATTCAAGCAGCTCAGCTGCTGATCAAAATACAAAAGCATTGCATGTGCCTACCAAGTGGATAATGAAAGCAACCCCCTCAGTTTAGTATCTTTGTCAGCAGAGTGTAGTGAGAAAAGTAAACAAACAGCATTACTGATGACAAACTGATTTATGGAATTGTTTTTGTAATTTTCAGCATTATCATGACTAAAGGTCCTGATCCTGTGACTGCTGAGAACCCTGTAGTGATGGCTGCTAGCTGGGTGCCCCTAGTACTCATTAAAAGCTCCTTGTGGATGAGGTTTGGAATAGGTCTGTAGAGAATATTTTTAAGGGAAGATTTTTCATGTCCCTTTAATAGAACCAATACAAAACAGCTTCTAATCCTGGTTTCTTCTGGCAGACCTTTTATAGGTAAAACCAAACCAATATGTATACTTTGGGAGAAAATTTAAAAGGTGAAAATTTGCCCCCAAATTCAGCATAACCTTTTCATTTCACTCTCTTTAATCCTTTGATAATTTTTGTGCTTCTGCAGAAAAGCAATTTTGCTAATCACCTTTGTGCCAATCCCTGCATTCCTGACGATAGCGTGAACAGCTTCCATCAAAGTCTTTGATGTGGGAAAGACACACACACACACATATAATCTGAAAACAATTCAGCTCCTTGGTTCTCAATGGTGAGCACTCTGCTTTAATAGAGTGCAAGTTCCATGGAGGTTTCTAATCCTTTCTGCCAAACAGAAGAGACACAGTCAGGTAGCACACCTTATTCAGGAGTTAAAATAACATGTTACTTGCTCTCAGAGAAAATCAAAACAACTGAAGATCAAAAACAGATTCCGCCAACCCTAACGGGATAGACTTTCTACTCAGATAACTCTTGATCTAAGTGTGTAACAAGTAACCTGCTTTAATCCCTCAAAGCGATGGTGTTACAGATAAGTACTGTAGTAGCAGAGGAGGTGTCTTAAGTTTCAGAAATACACAAAAGCATTGGTTGGAAGGAAAAACAAAACAAAGAGCTGTCCACATGAATGTGTCTTTAGCTGGAAAGGTGTATTTGAGGGCACTGCAAATAATAAAACCCCTTGAAGACAGAAAAAAAAATAAATTGACAGGCAGGTATTCAAATGGTGTTTCTTCCAAGCTGGGTTTCCTTGACTTACGCTGTCAAAGTTTTACAGACATAAGCCCTTCGATTTTTAGCTTACAAACCCAGAAAGCCACAATGTTGCAATGGCCACATACTTGAGCACAGAACCCTACCCCCTTTTCTAGAGGTTCAGAGTGGTCATGAGCCATGAAAAGACTGGGATCTTTGACTGTAGGATTTGGGAAGGATACATTATTATGATTACACTGCACTGAGCACCTGGTCAGAGTCCTCTATTAGAGTATGGACAATGTAATGGGAATAATCACATTACACATACAGTTTTAGTAATGGTTCAGAATCTGTCTTTGTTCTTGCTCCTGCAGATACCTACATAAGCACTTCAGCGTTGCTGGGAAACCCAGTGCCATTGGGTCCTTACCCTGTGATGCACAACTTTGACAGCTCCACAGCAGGCACAGTAGCTTAAACCATGTCTAAGAACAAGTGTATGCAGTTGCAGGTCCATTTCTCTGAAAACCAACCCAAAGTAATGGATAATATCGACATTTTGAGCAAAGAATAACTATTGCTCCTATGTTGAAGGCAATTATCCATACTAAAAAACAATGTTACATTGAAGAGCAATGGACCATAACTTTTTTCTTCATATTGCTCTGTCCCATTTGGAACACAGCTGACCCTCTCCATGATTATTCTGTGCAAACACATGCTTCATTTTAGCCAAATATTTCAGTTATTTATACTGAGTGACAAATTGGAGAGGACCAAAGACCCCCTTCTTCAGATGCACTTGTTCATACCTTGGTCCTGGTACCCCAAAGGGTCACACTGCACGTTTTACTTTGCACCCAGGTTCCTACTGGTCTGCATCAAGTAGTTTTCCTTGGTAAAGTGGCACAGCCACACACACTGGAGACTACTGTACACTGGAATTTGGGTGCCCCACAGTGCAGGGAGACTGTACTATGCAAACACTGCCTCTGTAGAGTGACAAAGCCTAAGGGCAGAAGGGACCCCTTGGACTGTCTCAGTGTGATATCCTGAGTTAGGACTCATCAGGTCAATTCCTGGTTTAGTTTCAGTAGTTGCGGTCTAGCCAGTCTCTCGCTCTAGGGAAAAAAACCCCAAACCCAAACCAACTGGCATTGTTTTTTTTTTTAAATCCAGTAATGGTGAATTTACCATAAATCTTGGTAAGCTGTTTCAACAGTTAATTTTATTCACTACAAAAGCATGCTTTATTTATGAATTTGTTTCCCATCACCTTCTGTCAAGAGATCTTATCTCTTTGTCTGTTAAACACAAGATCCTTATATTACCAGATTTTTCTTTCTGTTTCAGTGCTCGGAAGGTATGATCACCTCACACCTTCACCTTCTCTTTAGAAAGCTAAATAGACTGAGCACTTTGGGTCTTACTGTAAAACATGTTTGACAGTCCAGTAATCATTCTTACTACTCTTCTTTGAAACGCCTGTAGTTTTTAAACATCCTTCTTGAAATGTTGTCTGGACAAATTATTTCCAAAGCAGTCACAACAGAGTCAAAATCAGAGGGGAAAGAACTCCAGCTCTTGTTTTTTTCCCAGGACAACACTAGCCCTTTGGTCACAGCACTGCAGAAGGAGCTCACGTTCAGCTGATTATTCATCTTAATGAAGTCTTTACGGAATTGCAGCTTTGCAGGATAGAGTTACATCCTTTCAGTGTGACCTACATTCTTTGTTCCTAGATGTGAGACTTTACATTTGGCTTGATCGAAATACATATGATGTGATTATGCCTCAACTCAGCACAGGGTTATGCAGCCACCAGCACCCTTTCCCTCTTGCCCTATACTTTGTGCCTCCTACAGAGCTTTGCTAAGAATTATTTCAGATTTCCTGATTGCTGGTAGTGTAGGGTGCATAAGCTGTCTCTGTGAGACCCGACCAGAGAAAGACTAACTTGATAATAACTATGTCTTTACAGTAACAATTTAAGACGGAGAAGTCATTCAGCTTTTAATACATTTAATGTTTCAGACATTGCTGAAGTCTATTACAAAAAGAACTAGGTTTCTTATCACCAAAAGATACGAAGTCAATATAAAACTGCATTCACAGAAAGCTCTATAATCTTATATTAAGTAAAACCACCCTTTCAGTTGGCTACTTAAGTCCTGTACCAGATGTGCTGTTATTTCACCTGAGCTCAAAATCAGGCTGAGAAATTTTTAATTACTGTGAACATCACTCATATATGCTGATACAAAATTTGCTGCCCTTTGGAACTTCCCTGATTTCCATGGTGTTCTAAAGCTCAGTGTAAATGAACCAAACAGTTCCTTATCTGGCAGTTTTGAACCTCTTAAATATGAGGCTTCCAGAGTTGGTGATTTAGTCATATGAATATTTGAGAGCTTGAGATTGCACAGACAAGATGAACTTCTGCAACAGGATGCAAGTACTGTCCCAAGGCCTGTATGCTATGGTAACCTCATCATATGATGAAAGTTATTATCCTACCCAACCCTGCAAAAGGAGATGCAGACTGTGGTGGCTAAGTGACACCTGTTCAAAGCATTCTAGACAGATGAAGAACTTTTTATAATTTATCTATTTTTTTAATTTTGAAGGAGAAATTTCCTCAGCATTTCAGGCTTCTGTAGAGTGGAAAATACTGTAAGAAAGAATAATACAGCACTAGACTCATATTTTCCTGCTCCACTGTCTGCAGAAGACTACTTTGCCATTTTGGACCAGAATCCTTCTGCGTTGTCAGTACTCCAGGCTCCTGTGGATGGCAACAATGACTCAGTTATTAGGAACTGTTCTTTCGTGGGGGTGTGCTGGTGTGTGTGTACACACACGTGTGAGCTGCGAGCACTTTTCAGCCTCTACTTGTGCAGCCCTGGTGTGCAGAATGGACTGCAAGGAAGGGTGCTGGTGAAAAGCCAGCCCTAAATCCATTGTAGAAGGGCCTGCTCTCACATAGGAAAGGCCCTCTCTTTTATGTATCACAGGAATGAGGGAGTGTTGAAAACTGCTGTGCAGCACCAGATGACCCCTGCTGTCACTTCGCGGGTGACAGGCACTCCTGACCCTGGTCAAGGATAATTAATGAGCATTAATCACCTTGCTGTTCACCTTCCTTGGCAGGGCTGCAGTGCCTAGCTGGGGCTGCTCCAGGTGGTGGAGCAGATGTTCTGGTTACCTGGGATCACCGTCCCCACCATTAATTGTTCACGTTACTAAGGACTACTGGGATCAGGTGACGTTGCTAATCCCACATCGGAAGATACAGATCCACGCGCCGGTCGTGGGAGACGGGGTGTGTGTGTGTGTGGGGGGGGGGCAGTTGCACAGGGGGAGTCCCAGTGGCTCCCATTAATGAATTAATCCGCTAACGAGGGTGGGCTCGGCGGCTCGTGCCCCCTCCGGTCCCGGCAGCCGCCTCCTCCCCCGGAGGGGGCAGTGACAGGCAGCGGCTCCTGCCCCATGTGACTGGGGAGCGGCTGCCCCGTCCATGGCTTGGCCTCCCCCCGGCCGCAGCAGCTCCGGCTCCCC